>CAHIKZ030000085.1:310000-507500 GCA_903632075.3 Acanthosepion pharaonis | reverse complement strand
ATCTATTCCAAAATATGAAAATATTCCATACAAAATATTGAAAAAAAAAAAAAATTATTTTTTTTAAATATTCTTTGACGGTAATTAATATAGAAAGGCTAAGTTTTGAAATTCCATTAAATTAATAAACCTAACAAATTTTTCATGAAAAGGTTCTCTTATAGGTTTATCCACACCATTGATATATAAATTAGTAATTTGAGTTACCCACAACTGGTTTTACCATGTTCGCCATTAGGTGGCACTGTTAAACAGCTATAAAAACAGGACACTTCCTGTTATTTTCTTTTTCTGCTCTTTCTTTTCAACATGCTGTAATGACAACAGCAGTGCAGGACCTGTCTCCAGTATGGAGATATTCACCCCCGCCCACAAAGTGACTAAACTTTTTCACATGTACAGATACACATGATTTTTAATTGCTAAATTTTAATGTCTTTTTCTTTTCAGCTATATTTACATACATACTAGTCCATTTTTTTCATTTTTGTTAATTAAGTTCACACTCCTTCCCAGTCTTTTGAACAGGTGTAGAAATTTATCCCTTGTTCCCTGTTTAGATTGGGCTTCTCATTCTTTCTCCTAAAGTCTTTTCATTCTTTCACCCCCAGTAACCATTTATGTCTTAGTGGACTTATCGCTTTGCATGGGATGAAATGATTAAAAAAAATAAATAAATATAATCAGTCAATTGTTATATAAAAAACACATGAAAATCGTTCACCTTGTTGAAATTTATTCTATTTCCTTTCATCGCTACTGACAATGATGAACTATCATTTACATGTGAAAATTGTGTTTGCCATTGCTTTTAGTTTAACTAGAAAAACATCCTACAATAGTACAAACAATGGGTTCACAAGTAACTTATGACAGGAAAGCCAATGTGCATAAGAAGGATAAGGATTGGTAGGTAAAGAGAAAAATTAAATAAAAACAAAATATTGCTAAGTACTTACAATTGGTGGAGCCTGTGTTACATTTCCAAATGGAACTGGAAGATGAAGTTTGTTCATTAAGTGTAACACCTGACAAGCAAAAAAGAATGTTTTAAGCTTCAAATAATTCATTCATAAAGAAATCAGGTAAGAATTTTTCAATAATTTCATTCACTACATACAACTCCTATTCAATATTATTTCAGCTGACCAACAAACAATGCATCTGACTCAATGTCTTTTTTTAAATGGCTTCAAGCAAATTAACCCTGTGGCTCTTGAAAAGGACTGTCTTTTGTCAAATCTTATAGACTGGTGCTATAGAATTCCAAAGAACAAAAACCACATCACTTGACTTCCAACAGCAGCAACAATTGAAATAGATATCACCTGTAACTCAAAGAGAAAATAATGACAGTCAAGATATCAACTTTCCACACTAACTTAAACAAAAGATTAAGGAAACCCCTATCAATACTGAAAATAGTGATAATAGTTAATGGACTTAAGAAACCTATTTTCATGAAAATCTATTCTTAAGAAAAAGATTTTAGAAATTTCAACTAGTAGGAATAGTGAAGAATGTGAAATGGATTACCACAGATAAGGAAACGGCTATCTCTTCCTATTACCATAGTCTATGAAGTACATATTTTGTGTAAGTAATCAAGTTCTACAATTGGAACTTCAGAATTCTCAGGAATCAACCTTTTCTCAACCACTGAACTAAATCTATAAATTATCATAATCCAAGATCATCAATGTTAAGTTCAATTATCAGTTTGGTTATAAAAAATAAAACAAAATGTTGAACCCTATTAACAAATAGTTTAGAAATTTAGTTCATGGGTTAAATCAGAGATAATGACTGCTCCAAAAATATATTTTGGTCACTTTTCAATTGATTCTTTTGATGAATAAAGTATTTTTTCGCAAAGAGAAAATATCAAATATCAAATAGTTACCCCTTTTACAAATATTTCTTCATTTCTCCTTAAGAGAATTTTTGGTTGTAAATGATGTCTTTAATGATTTCATAAAATAATTTCCAATTACCAGAAAGAGTTTTATAATTTAAAAAAAAAAAAAAAAAAAAAAAAGAGATATTAATAAATTATTTCGCAGATTTTTGTTTCCAGAATAAAACTACAATACTGTTTGGTATTATTGACTTGTATTATTAGCATTTGAAGTTCATCAATAAAATCTAATTGGAGTTAGAAATTAAGATAGAGTCTGTACATTGTAGACTTCAAAGAAAATTACATTTGGGAAAGATAAAATTGAACATATCTCATCACATATGAAAAATGTTAAAGATGGAACTTACCTGGACATAGAATTTTGGGTGGGAAGCAAGAGCATTAGCAATGTTGGCAATTGTAGACATGGTTGGAGGTGGATAATGATAGTGTAGTCGAGGGTTGGCACAATATGGAATCCTGAAATATTTCAACCATACATTGATGAACCATGGCATGATAAGGCATCAGAAAGTACATAACCAGTTTAGCAGTACAAAGATGGATCAATAATTCTGTATCTAGACATGTAATTAAGTAAATTTTGAGGTGAAACTTTCACTGTATAATGCTCAGTATTCACTATAAACATTAGAGCATTGACTAAGAATATTGGAAAATATTTGTTGCGTAAAATAAATATTTTTTTGTATCATTACACTGCAGATATTTAAAGATTCATCTGCATTTAGATCTGTATCTTTTCTCATTACAGTTCCAATGTGAATGTGACAAATTTCCACTACAGTCCTGAATGACCACAGACAACACTACTGAAAGTATATTGATATACATTAAGTTTTCTTAAAAGAATTAAATCTATTTCTTTTTTTTTTTTTTTTAAATATAGACAGCTTATTTATTTTGTACACTAATGCAAATACAAGTTCCTCACTTTTTATCAATGGATGTTGATTCAATCAGAATTCTGTCCTGACATCTCACTTCAGTCAATTTTCCACCAATGAAAAGTAGCTTTCCTGTGCCTATTCTATAAATATTTTGATGGAAATTTTTCTGATGAGCTTTTCACAAATTTAAGTGCAGTACTAGATTGGCAGTTAGGTCTCATCATTTTACTGTTGAAATTGTGAAGTGTAAGTTCTATGCTAATGGTTTCTTGTCGCACACTTTTTGCTTGTGGAACTCTCTTCTGGCTTCTTGTTTTCCTGTCATCTACAACCTTTTAAATGCAATGTCAATCATCATCATCATCATCTTCTGTCTCCTTAAACCCTGTTTTTTAATGTCCTCCATTCCCTTAAAATTTTCTCAGTAACCCCTTGTACCTTAGTGCCTTTATCACCTTGTTGGGGTGAGATGATTAAAAAAAGAACCACTCAAAGTAGAAGGTTACTGAATGAAGTGTGTGAAAAGAATATGAGGAAATGAAGATTCTGGGGATAAGGAGAATAGGTAGCAACTGACCTTATTTTACAGATAGTCCTAATTTAATTTTATAAAAATTAATGGAAAATGGTTGCTGGTTTATAAATCCCCAAAATTCATACACAGATATCATCAAGGACACATGGCCCAGTGGATAAATACGTTGGTTAGATCCAGTGACTAGACCCAAAGAGTTGCGAGTTCAATACCAGGCCAAAAGTGAGCCAAAAACTTGGAGAGCTGAGTTAAAGAAAGAGGCGTGACATGTGGAACTAGAACAATCTACTCTTGTGGACAAGATAAAGGGTTCGGTTCGAAATTCCACCTGAAGAAAGCTGAAGTGTACAACAGACGAAATGTCGTGAATATAGCAATGAAGATGAGGATGACAGTCCAAATAATGCAAGTAATCATAATACTTCAGACAGATATTCATAAAAACAGTTAAAAAATTAAAAAGTATGGAATAAAACTGAGCATAAATATAGACAAAAAGACGTACCATTTTTATATGCAGTATGACATTGGTAAATGAAATGGTACAATAAAATATGGTTTGTAATACCTCTGTACCATTTAAAAAGATGATACATTGATGCTTTTCTTACAATCTAGCCATAATTTATAAAGATATAAATAAACACACTTATTCTTCTTCTACCTGTATATCCAGATTGGCTTGTAAACACATTACCCTGAAAATTTGGATCTCATTAGTAACTTTTCTTGACAAAAACAGACATAAATTTAAATTAATTTAAATCTGTTTTACTTCAGTTAATTATAGCAAAATTTTATTAAAATTAAACAAAAATAAATATCTTTTGACTTAAATATAAAGAAAAAGGCATATTGTTAACTGCGACAAAAGATGGCTTGTTAATTTTGACGCCTCCAAAACTAAACTTCTCTTCATTAATCATCCGAGATGTCCCTCTCTGCCTTCCATCATTATGGCTGATGCTAACCTCCAGGAAAGCGACTCATTACACCTTATCAGGCTAATGTTCTCAGCTATATTGAATTCATTGCCAGGTTAGCTGCTAAGAAAGTTGGTTCACTGTGTTGTGTGAGACAACTTTTCTCTATCTATCATACATATCTATAAGTCTACCATTTGCCCATGCTTAGAATATTGCTGCCACACATGGTCAGGTGCCCATGCTATTTACCTTGAGCTCCTTGATAAAATCCAAAGAATCAGCAATATTATCAGTCCTGATCTGACGGCTTGTCTTCAGTCACTTTCCCACCACCATAAGGTTGCCTCTCTGTGACTTTTCTATAAATACTTTCATGGTAATTGTTCAGATGAGCTCTTCACTATCTTTGAATGTAAGCACAGTAGTAGACTGGCATCAAGATCTCATCAATCTACAGATGAGCTTGCTAGATGTAGCCATGTTCTATGTTAACAGTTTTTTTTTCTCGCACTTCTTGCTTGTGAAACTCCCTTTTGCATCTATGCTTTCAACTTTAATCTGCAAAAATTTAAATGCAATGTCAATTGCTATCTACTGTTCTCCTGATAACTCTATTTTTTTTCCTGCTAATTATTAATGTTTCTGTTCCTAATTCTTCCACACCCAGTAACCCCTTTTGTTTTAGTGGCTTTACTGCCTTGCATGGAATGAAACTGGTTAAAAAAATAAAAAAATAACTTAAAAAGATGTAGCACTATTCCAAATTTTCAGCTTTCTACTTGCAAAACTTTACTTTGCCTACAACTTTAAGTATTATATACATACATTCACTTTTATTTTTATACTATTGTTCACCCAAGACAAGACCCAAGAGTCACTTAGAGGGTTACCAAATGTGGTTGTTGTAAGAGAGTTAAAGGAGTAAGTAAACAGTGCAGATTATAAGACGTGGCCTTATCTCCCTGATGAAAAAGGCACAAAATCGCCTGTGCCATACATGGCCATGTAAATTACCTAGTTCTTAGGACTAATTCCTGTAGATGAGCATGAAAAAAATCTGCATAACTGACTGAAGTACACATAAAAGCTGACAGATTTTGTCTTTACAGTGAGAAGGATTACAAACAGCAAGGAATACGTTTGAACAAGCCAGCTATGAGATTCAAGGACAAAGACATGGCAGTGATGGATGTGAAATGGATTACTACAGATATGTTACTACGGTAGGATAGATAATGTTTGACCCTAGACTTGAAGAGGTTAAGATAGTAATGTTCAGGAAGTATTCATTCAGGAGTTATTTTTTATACTGTCAGTTTACTCAATACAAGGAGTAAGAAGTGCATATTATAAGGATGTGTAAGATATATATCAGTTGAGCCTGGACTGGAAAAGATCAAGATTGTAGTTGTCAGGGAAGCATCTTCTTGGGTTTATTCAATACAAGGCCCAAGGGCCACTCAAGATAGAGTTACTGAAGGAAATTGTTGTAAGGATGGAGGAAGTAGGGAATAAGAAGTGCATATTATAAGGATGTGTAAGATATATATCAGCTGACCCTGGACTGGAAAAGATCAAGATTGTAGTTATCAGGAAAGCATCCTCTTGGGAGTTTACTCCACAAATTAACAGTTCTAGAGAAGAACTGCCTGGATGGAACTTACTCCTTATCAAAGGAATACAAAAGGAAGGAGGATGATTTACCAATGTGAACATGACATAGCAGGTCCAGGCTGGGAAGGTCTGAACTGGTGCAGCTAAGGAATGTAACTTGTCTGAACATCTGCCATAGTAACAATGATAGAGTAGCATGAGGGCAGCTCCATCCCAGATATGGCAGCAATACACCATTTTTTGGTCTGATCTGACTCTTGCAAATATAGAGCATGGCAGCAGGAGTTTTCTAGCACAATTCAACAAACCAACCATTCTTCCAGCATCTTTTGCAATGGTACAAATATATGAATTCCATTTAAGGTTAGGAGTGAGTTTTAGAACCAGTAGGTGTTCAAGACAAGGAGCCTCTTTGAGGGTATGACTTGTCAGGATTACTGCAGGTTAGGGGTCTGCTCACTGGTAATGAAATGTTACTAGCTTTGTTTCAGAGGTATTAATTTATACCAGCTGGTCTTTCTCCATTGCGCTATCAAAATTAGATCAAAGAGAGATCAGCTGCTGATTATCCATATATTTGGAGGGGCACCCATACACTGTTGTGTCATCTACATATATATTTATTCAGGATCTGAGAATGTTCTTAGGTAGATTGTTAATATAAAACAGAAAAGGGGTAGGTTCAAAGAGAAAGCTTTAAGGAATGCCAGCATTGATCTCCTGTGCTTCAGTGGACTGGCCATTAACGACAAGCTTTGTAGACTTACCTAACAGGAAGGATAACTGAGGGGACTCTCCGAGAGATTCCATAGCTGCCAATTTTGTGTAGCAATCCCTTGTATCAAAGAACTTTGAGATGTCTAGGGTGATCACTCTTAAGATGTTTTTATTGCCAACCACTTCACTGATTCTATGCAGGATAAAAGTTAAAACATCAGCAGTGGATTTAGAAGAGCAAAAATCATACTGTTTGTCACTTGGGAGTTTGCTTATACTCAAGTGTTCAACAATTTTCTTGATGATAGCTTCAAAAAGTATATTAATGACACCAAGGAGGCTGATGTCGTGATAGTGTGACAAGGGACCAAGGCTCACCTGCATTCTTTTAGACACCTTCCATGGGCCTGGGAAGTATCAATATATCAGATTCTCCTGCAATTCACAATTTTTAAGTTGCTCAAAGCAAATAAGTGACAAGTGATCTAAATTAGTATAATGTTGGGATATAGGATATATCTATACCTATAAGCACTCTATACCTTGGCAATGAACAAAAAAGTTTTACTTACCCCCATTTTTGGTAAGTTTCGTCCACCTGAGGTTTAATTTCGATTATATTTTCTTTTTTTTCCTTAATGGACTTTTTGTTTTCCTTTAAAGTTTTTCTGAAATGGAAAAATACAAAAATATCAATTAAAAAAAATAGAAAAAACTGATGGGCTTTAATCAGCTTTAAAATTATTGAAGGATGAATCAATAAATATATATCCTGATACACTGTTGGTAATTGAATTTGAATCTGAAATTTTCACTGTATAATATTCAATCTATGTGATTAATATTCAGATTTAATAATATTAATGTGAATTAATTGTATTGACTGTCAGATATATATATATATATATATATATATATATATATATATATATATATATATATATATGACAAAGTGGAGAAAATGTTTTTTGAAGTCATAAAGGATGAAATACATCATACAAAAAACTTTTACCACTTTGTCATACATTTTTTCCCAATGTTGCTTTCACTATATAAAAATTTATATCTTGCCATCTCATATATGTTACTATAAACAGATCTTTGTGTAGATATAATTAATAGCTACTGGCCTAGAGCTTTATATTTCTTACCAAAGAAAATATGCTTTCCACCACTGTGTTTTTCCTTAGTAAGACTTCTCAATCTCTAGGCCAATAGACATTAATTTCAAAGTATGTATATATATATATAAAATGTATTTGTGCAGCAAGTCCTCTTTTATACAAGTTTTGTTAAAGACGACTGACAAGGTACTGCAATTAAATTTTTTGCTTAATTTTTCTTTATTTGTACAAGTGTTTTCTTTTCTAGACACAAGGTGTTTAAAAACAGTAATCAATTGTGTATAATTAGCATTATCCACATATAAAAATGATTAAAAGTACTAATGGAAGCACTAATAATAAAAATGAAAAGACAACACTCAATAACATTAACTATGAACATGGCCACATTGTGTTGACCATGTTTGGAAAATAAAACTTCTTGTAACTTCAGACACATGCATAAAAAAAGCACATATTCAGTTAAAAATAAAAATCATCCTTGATAATGACTAAAAGAATCGCTGAAAGCACTGAGACATGCAGAACTTTTGGACAGTTTTTACACATTTTGTGTCCAGAAAAGCAAACACTTATACAAAGGCCACAAGAAAAATAAAATAAAAAGCTTAATCGCAGTACCTTGTCAGTCATCCTTAATGAAACACATATGTGTGTGCATATATATGCACAGACACACACAGAGGATATGATGGATAATTTGTCCTTTAAAATTACACAAAAATGAAAATAACACTGTCATCTCATTTTAAAAGATATATTTACCAAAATTACACAAAAATATCTTGAAATACTAAAGAATAAATTTATTCAATAAAATCGCCATTGGCTTCAACCATGGCTTCCAGGTGACTTCGGAATCCCTTGTAACTCTTCTGGTGGGAGGGTCTCCTTGTTTAAGTTGGTGAATACTGTAATAATCCTTGCCTTCAGTTCATCTTTGGTCTTACAAGGAGTTTTTTGGTCTCTCACTAAACTATGACCAACACATTATAATCAAGGGGGTTGCAGTCTGGGGAGTTAGGTGGCCAAATGTAAGGGGTGATGTAGTTGCACAAATTGTCTGACAGCCATGACTGTGTTCTCCTGATTGTGTGGCATGGTGCAGAGTCCTGTTGCCAGACAGGGTCTTCTGGCAGCCATCCTCTTGACGCATTTTATATTTTTAAATTTGCACATGCTAAAAATGAAATATCAATATTATTTACATTTTTGCCTAATTTAGATGACAATTTACCCATCGCACCCTGTATATTTATATACAGTTTTGTTCATCAGACATTTTAAGGTGTCATGGATATTGATACCTTTAAAAACATAATTGTATATAATCAATACTTGATTGGTTAATAAGAAATGTGACTGATTTTTTTCAATTGATCAATATTTTTACCATTCTATCTTTACTTATCATGGCATCACTTCTGATCGCAATAAACAAAATTGTGTGTGTGTGTGTGTGTGTGTGTCTAGCTGAAACTAAAAACTACAATAATTAATGATAAAGTATATATATATATATATATATATATATATATATATATATACACACACACACACACACCCAACCCACCTTTTTTGTATGATTTGTATTTACAAAGATATTTTAAAATTAAAAATATGTAATGATACATAATATTCAAAACAAAAATTGTACAAACACAACAGAATAAATTCCTGTAGATATTTGGGGGGGGGGGAATTTTCAGTAGCTTTAATAGAATCAGATATTCCCCAAACATATAAGTTATCTTTTTTTGATATTTTTTAATTGGAAAATTTTTAATTACCTATTTTTAATAATAGGTTTACTTTAAATACACATATTTTGTTTATGTATGTAGGGATATTATTATCTAGCTATACATATATAAAGGACAGTTGTGTGTGTGTGTGTGTGTGTGTGTATATTATTGATTTATTAATATTTTTCGGTCATCTTATGGAAAATAATTTTTTTATTCAATCTTTAAAAAATAAACTTCATTGTTTTTTTTGGTTTGTAACTAATATAAAAAAGTAAATAATTTTAAATTAAGTTTTATTACAGAAAAAAACTATAGCGAGCCTTATTTTTTCGAAATAAAAAAATAAAATATAGTTAAATTCATAAAACAAATATTCAACATGACTAATGTTGACCATAATGTATCTTCTATTCTCTTTCAAAATAGTTAAATAAATTAATTTATTGAGAACATGTGCTTCTTTAAAAAGAAAGTAATCCCTAATGTAAGGTTTAAAAGTAAAACTTTATTTACTTAAAAATATCTCAAAGATGTAAAGCTCACTACAGACTTTGCTTGAAAAAAAATGATTAAATATGGTTAAATATATCTTAATTTAAGTTCATTTTTTTATTAATAATAATTTGAAAAGAGGTTAATGAACTTAGATAAATCAATTTGATTTGTTTGAAAACAACATTAACAGAGTATAGTATTTAATTTGAAAAATAAAACATCTTTTTGAATAAAAATATGTGGATGCTCAGCCCCCTAAGCCCCTCCCCACATCATGGTTTTGGTAGTGTGGTATTTTCTTAAAGAAAAAAAAAAAAAAAAAAAAAAAAAGCAAAGTTTATTTTTTAAAGTTTTAATAAAAAATTATTTTCCGTAAGATGGCTGAAAAATATCAATAAATTGACAATAATAAACTATTATTCAGAGATCTGAGCAATGCCAGGTATCCCTACTAGTTAAAGCTGAAAATCAAAACTAAACTTTTTACTTCAAATTTAGGAAAATTAATTTTTTCAAAAATTTAAAGGGATAAAAAAAAAAAAAAATTTGAATCTTTGGAAAGCTGAACTTGATTATAAATCAAGTTTTTTTTATTTTATTCAATGTCTATTGCTGATCTTTATATGACTGAATGAAAATTGAAGACTTACCAACCATTTTTGATAAAAATTGCAATTGAAGAACAGTTTACATAAATCATGTACATTGACAATTCCTCATTGGGGAATCACTCATTTAACCTAGTTTATGTTTCATGTATAAAAATAAAGTTAGCAGATATAGACTTCCAAATGTCCTAATGAGAGATGTGTATTTCTTACGTAGGGTAATTCAATCTTGCTTTATCATGATGATTTCCCATGGCCTAACAATTCCTCATTTCAAAAATAAAGACAAAAAATTTTCAATAAGTACAAATACATCATAATGTCAAAAGCATATGACATTGTATTTAAAGGTAGTTCCCAAAGTACACCATTTGATCTCCTTTAGGGCTGTGGCATAGTGAATATAAGCATTGATTAAAATGTTGTAATCGCCTAGTGGTAATGAGTGCAATCCCTGGATAAAGTAGTAAAATCCATATTTAAATAATCTGTGTGGGGGGGATAAAAACTTTTATTCTGCTTTTAAAAAAACGGACATTTTAAAATTATATATTCACGTAATATCCCCAAACATATGTACAAAGGAGGAAGAGCAAGAATAAAAAAAGAAATTAATCACCATAAAGTGGTGCATCAAAAAATATAACAAAAAAGAAACAACAAAAAAGGTTAACTGGTTATTGCTCTTCACTCTTCAGAGCTAAATCAGGGACAAAATATATGTGCATAACAACTTTAAAAAAAAAAAAAAAAATTTTTTTTTAATTATACTATTAGAGAATCAGTAAATCTGTTTTGATTCACCACTTTTATGGTAATTAATATATTTTCTTATGCTAGTTTTTCTTCCCTTTTTGTTTTAATATATTTGTATATCATATGTGAATACATACTTTTAAAATATCTGCTTTGAAAGCCATAATAAAATCCAAATATTTGGGTTCAGTAAGAACAAAAAATAAACAATGTCACAGCGATAAAAATAACATAACAATAAGCAAATAACGATACACATAGTCCCTAATTTTGATCTTTTGTCTATAATAACAAAGATGAGAACAATATTTTGAATAAATTAAAATATTATTTATATTAGTTATAGAGAAACTATTGTCACCATCTTTGTTGTTTTGTGCTGTTGTGCCCTCTAACCTTCATCAGGTAATTGTCAATTCAAGTAACCTTCAAAGAGCTTTGAACTGAACCCTTTATTTAATCTGGCAAAGGGGGGATAGATTGTTCCCATTCTGCTATCCATATCCTGGATTATCTCATCCAGCTCTTACTTAATACTGTTCAGTTATTTCCCATCCTGTTTTTGCTTAGATTAAGTACACACACTGCCTAGTCCAGGGATTGAACTCACAATTACTTTGTAACCAAATTCACAAACCAACACTTTAATCCACTAGGCTATTGCTCCATGGGAAAATTCTCAGTGGGGAACTTGGAGTCAGACAGAAATTAAAGTATTTTGACAATTCTTTGTATCAAAAACAAAATAAGTGTTAGTTTCTACTGATTACCAAAGACTTACCTTTCATCAGCAATATATTGTGGAAAATGTTCTTTTTGTGATGTTTTTGCATACTCAGCTACAATAATTCTGTCAAAGATTTTCAATTGATGAAGCCTGAAGAGAGCCTGGGAAAATAATTGTAATTATTTATATTTCAAATAACCCACAACAAATTCATGTTATTTCAATTTCCTGAATAATTAGCCCAATCATGAGTAACTTATTATTTCCTTGTAAAATCAATTTTCAAATCCATTTTTCTACAAAAGTCTCAGTAATCACCAGAGACCAAAAATTAAGAGTAGCAAGAAATTGCCACCCATATTATAGATTGAGTGATTGGTTTGTTTTTCATGGTTTATAAACCTTTAGCGTTTTATTTAAAGCCACCAAATATTTTTGGATTGTAAGTATTTTGGGGGAAAATAATGATTTTCTGATACATCCTACTATTTAACTCATAGCTGAGGGGAGAAGATATAGCTTCATACCTTTCCCAAGGGTATTTGTGCTTAAGTGAATAATTTCTCATTCTAAGCGGAAATCCAGTACACCATTCAAGCTTACAGCACCTGGTGTTCTCAAGCAGTCACCCAACCAGGCTTAATGTTGCTTAACTTTAGTGATCAGATGAGAACCTGTGTTTCAGTGTGATATGGCTGTAAACCCTCATATTACAACATTAATGTGAAAATTCATCCTCTTTGTAAAAACTAGCAACTAAATATATTAAACTATGCCTCTTGTGAGTTACCATAATTATTAATGTCTAATACACACCCCTAACTTTGGTTAGGGGTGCATATTTGGCTATAGAATTCTGGGAAAAAAAAAAAACAAACAATTTCTCATTTATAATATGCACGGACATTTTAGATTTTCTTGCAGCTAAATTTAACATTTGTTCAATTTTTTATCTGGTTCCTATCAACTGAAAATAAGAATTTATACATGTTTGGAAACACAAAATTTATAGTATTTAGGGTAAAAGGACAAGCTTGTTTGCATAGAAATGAAAAAAGTTTGTGACAAAAATATGGTCATACTAGAAAAAGAAAAAAGAAAATTATAAACAAACACAAATTCCAGTGATTTCCGACCTTTGACATGGACATTAGCAAAGCAGACTAAAATGTGCTCAATATTGATGAGAAACAAATTTTAACAAATACAGTTTTTGATTAGTGACTTAAACTCTTTATTACACATTAGATTAGACCATTGACATATTTTCAGTCATACTATTCTAAATGTGTTGATGCACGTAGCTACAAAAATGTTCATCTTTACTTCTCATGTATAATACACACTCTTAACATTTAGATTTGAAAATCTGGGGAAAAATAAGTATTGTGGGTTACCCCACTTGGCCTTGCCAAACACTTGTTAGATGGCTCTGTTTATATCTATAAAAAGACAAACATTTCCTCCCTCTTCCTCCAAGATGTAGCATGTAGATAAAAGTGTCCCTGCTGGGACATGTTCAGTTCCCTGGTCCACTAACAACTGAATTATCTCACACTCACACACACACATTCTTAATAGCTAAGTTTTCAATATCCTTTCCTTTACTTTGTGTACACATTAATGTAATTTCTTTTGTTAATACATGCATTTAATTGTTTAAATTCCATGTTTTTGTGTCTTGCTTTTGCCCAGGCTCACATGAGTCAACAAATATTGCTTGCAGGACAACTGTACCAGGAGCCATTAAATATTTACTGAAAAACACACACACCTCAAAACTGTGTAGATGGCCAGCATGTCAAACCTTGTTGAACACCTTTGAGATATCTAGAGCCACAGCCTGAGCTTGATAGATAACTTCAAAGATGGCCATTGACGTGTCAGTGGTAGACCTGGTAAATTGGAAGCCATATTGTTTGCCCAAAAGGATGTTGTACGAAATAAGATGCTTAACTAGTTCAGCATTGATCCAGGCCTCAAATACTTTGCCAAAAAGAGATAAGTGGCTAATAGGGTGATAAATTGAGGGGTCAGGGAGTTCCCCAGAGTTCTTTAAAACAGGAACTATGGAAGAGGACTTCCAACAAGCTGAAAAGCAAGAAACAGTGAGGCATTTGTGGTAAAGTTTGGAAAGAACAGCAGCATACTTCTTTAGGATGACAAGGATCTTATCACACCTGCTAGCTTGGTGGGGGTGGGGTGTTGGCTAATTTACAGATGATGCTAGAAACCAGTGGCAGGATTCTGCATATGCCACTCAGTAAAGCTTCCATTCTAAGGGGGGGGGGGATCTGGCAGAGGTACTATTGATGAGTAAAGAGTGGAATTGGAAGAGAATTCTACCTTATCTGCAATAGATGTTAATACTTCAAATTGATTGTAGAGAAGAGGGACTGAGGATTTGCTATTGTTCAACACAATATGGCAAAGCTGCCAGTAATGCCAAGAAACAAACTTGTGAGAGGCTATACGGTGTCTCATTCTATCAGTAAATAGTGACACTGCTTCCTTGAGAACATGCAAGCACTCATTATGAGCAGTAACAAAAAGACATCTGTTACAATCAGATTTATCGCTATGGTATAGCCAGAAGAAGTGATTCCTATGGGTGATAATAGGTGAGAACCAGGTGAGTTTGTAGCTTCACTTGGTATTCCAAGCTGGAATGAATATTTCAATGCCAGTTTTCACCCAGGAAGAGATCTCACTAGCACATTTCTGAAGAATAGGATGATTAAAAATATCCTTCCACAGGAACATTGCAAAAGAAGTCATAAAACAAGTCCCAATCAGCACATTGATAAGAGAAAGAAATTCTGTTAATGCAAGATTCATAACCCTTTACCAAATATAAAAATTAGGCCAAAACAAATCAAAGGATATCCTAATCAATTTCTTTCCTCAGCTTTCTTTTCTTTGGCTTACCTAGTAAAAAGCACGAGTTGCTGCAACTGTAACAGGAAACCCGGTTTGAGGCTTAGAGGCACACATGCAGATCAACCATGATTTGATGAAATGGACATCACACCTACAAATGTATCAACATCTGCTGCTTACTATATAAGCAGTTACATTGCTTGCTAGGGGAAAGTAGTAATTCTGTAGACAACACTTGTGGTGTGTAGTAGAAAGAGAAAGTGGTACAGGTGACATAAGTAGAATACCCTCTACTAAACACAAGCTATTTCAGATGGACGCCGGTTTCAATCTGAAGATGATTCACCTGTTTGACAGTGCTGGATCAGTGATAGAATAGATGGAAAAGGTGGAACTTGTGACTTGAACCGACCATGAAGGCGTAGAGTGTTGCTCTCCTGATGGTAGGTAGAAAAGGTTCTCTGTAGTGATTAAATGAAAGCAGTTTTGTCTTGGATGCATTAAAATTTACAGGCCATTTCTTGCCCCAGTTAACCACTGATTGGAGGTCCTTTTCATGGACCTTTTAGGCCAAAACAAATCAAAGAAGATCCTAATCAATTTCTTTTTCTGCTTTTGTCTCTACTGAGCTGTTACGTGACATCTGTTCTTCTTTACAGCAGCAAATGTTGGACAATTTCCTCAAAGATGAAGAAGAGACTCGAGGTGACAGAGATGTGGTTCTACAGAAGGATGCTAAGGATATCATGGACTGAGCATTTGAGCAACAATAAGGCCTTAGAGAGGATCCAAACAAGGAGGAGGCTTATACTTAATACCAGGAAGAGGCAGCTGAAGTTTCTTGGACACATAATGAGGAAGGAGGGCCTAGAGAATCTGATACTCACAGGTCGAATCGAAGGAAAGAGAGACAAGAGAAAACAATGTGTGACATACCTAGCAGGTTTAAGCAAGTGGATGACAGAATGTGGTCTGGGGGAGGAAGCAGAAGGAAGGAACTTGTTGAGAGCTGCAAGGGATAGAGGAAGAGGTGGAGAGCCATGATCACCTACGTCCTGAAAGGACATGGCACATAAAAAGAAGAAAGATGCATTGCAATGATAAATGAGATACAAATGTCTTCTCTTTCCTTCCTCTTATTCCTTCTTGCACTATTTTCTTTTAATGTCTGTGCCACTAATATTTCAACCAACTCTTTATTTTTAGTTTATCTACTACCACTATTTTTCTATTATAAAAGTACAGGACTTGAACTTAGTATGATATTTTGAATGGGAAAATCACAGAACTTGTAAAGATAAATCTAAATTTTATAAGTATAAAGATATTAGACAAAAACAATGTTGCATTACAAATTATCAAATATCTTATACAGATCACTTGACAGTATCTTTATTTTGTTACTTTACAAGGAATACACTTCAAAGTTACACAAATAATTTATTTCTGAATTCTTTATTTAAATCAATATAACACTGAAATTATTTTAATATATTTCTCCAAATAAGCAACATTTAAAAAAAAAATAATATATTTCCTACAAAAAACTATATAAAAACATTTCTCTATTTAATAACATTGCAAAAATGTTATACAAGATTTACATTTGATAAATACTTTTTTTTTAAATTCCTTCCTGTTAAATCCATTATTTTTAATAATGTTATTTTATATATCAGAATAATAAATGAAATAATTTTCTAAGGAAAATAAAATCTTACAACTATATCTTTTTTAACAAAGCTGAGAAAATAAACAAATTACAAAAAAATGTTTTTTTTATTCTTACCTTTTTTGCTTCTTCTTCATCAGAAAAAGTAGCAAAGGCACAATTTTTCTGAAAGAATAAAAAAATGAATATGCACAACTGATTTATAAATTCATTATATACAAAAGATTATATAAAATAAAATTACATAAAAATAATTAATAAAAAGGCATAAAACATAAATGATTTTTTATATTTCATGTCCATTAGAAAACTTCGATCTTTGTGCCCACAAAAAAAATGTAGTGTCAAAAGGATGGTTTTTCCATTGATACTGCTATCATTTTAACTACCATCACTCCTCAGCAGTGTTTATTATTTTAAAAAGTGATGATTTAAATTGGAATAAAATCTACATATATGAAAGTGAATTTGTACATTTTCTTTTTTCTTGAGAATTGACTACAAAAATCACACATTTATTTATTAGATTATTTACACTATTTATTTCTTATATTGTTTATTGGAATGTTTGGCAAAACATCAGCTAATTGCTAATTGATTCCAACTTTATAAAATGGTAAATAATAAGGATTTATTTATAATTAGTTCACATTAATAATTTAGTAAATGTTTATAAATTTATGATTAATAATATTTTTTCAAATTTATTTTCTTGGTAAATGATAAACACTGTATTGAATCAGTTTTAATTGTATTAGTTTCTTGAATGTTATAAATATAAAATTAAAATAAACAATCTACAAGGTAACCAAAAAAGTTCTGCCCGTTTTTAAAGGAAAAAAAGTAAACGCTTCACAGTATGTGTAACTTATATTGAGTCTTCGAAGTAATCGCCGTCAGCATCCAGCACCTTCTGCCAACGTGTGTCCAGCTGTTCAATGTCCTTGCGGTAGAACTCGGGGGGGTTTTGACACAAAGAAATCCATGAGGGCTTTGCGCAAGTCTGCTTCATTGGTGAAGGATTTCCCATGAAGATGATTATCCAGTGGTAATCAGATGGCACAAGGTCAGGTGAATAAGGTGGATGGCACAAAGTCTCCCACCCAAGTTGCTGTATGGTATCCCTGACCACTCGCTCAACATGCGGCCTGGTGTTATCATGGAGGAAAAGCACACCTTTGCAATTCATCAGTGCTGGCTCCTTCTGGTGCAATGCCTGTTGCATACATTTCAATTGCTGCGAGTATAGGTCTCCAGTGACCATTTGGCCCATTGGTAGCAGTTCATAATGAACCACTTGACGACCTGTCCACCAGACACAAAGCATAATCTTACGTGGGTGCATAGGCGGTCTTGCGGTGTGAGGGACAACATCCTGAGGAGACAACCAATGTCTGGAACACTTGGGAGTTTTGGTACAGAACCCACTTTTCATCACTGGTAAGCACTCGATTGAATAAGGATGCGGTATGGTGGTGAGAAAACAATGATATGCAGGCTGCCACTTGTTGTTCCTTGTGGACCTCCAACAGCATTTGTGGAACCCACTTGCTCAGTTTGTACGTCTTACCTAGGCGGTGCAGGTGAAGTCTAACTGTTACATCGGAAACGTTGAACTGTCTTGCAAGTTCACCACACGTTAGACTACTGTCCTCTTCAATGGCCGCCTTCAGGACTCCGTCATTCAAGATCTGTGGTCGTCCACTGTGAGGCTCATCATGGAGAGACAAATCTCCAGACTTGAATTTTCGAAACCAACGCCTTGCAATACGTTCATCCACAGCACTATCTCCAAACGCTTGACATATGCGGCGACTTGATGCAGCTGCTGATAAGCCCACTTTGAAGTCGTAAAACAGCCCCGAACGAGATCTCTAGACACTTCCATCCTTCTCACAGCTGTCCGGCTTATCACTGATGGCCGGGCATGGTGTGCATGTTTTTTATAACGTCTGATGTTCCTACTTCCAGCTGTCCGAATTTGAAAACAATTGCTACACGCATTTCGTATATATTTTAACTTCATTCAATGACTAATCAAAAAACGGACAGAACTTTTCTGGTTACCTTGTAATAAATAGTGTTTAATATTTTTGTTGCAAATTCTTGAAAACAAAAAAAAAAATGTATAAATTCAGTTTCATCATATGCTTGAGGTTTTATTACAATTCTAATCAACACTTTTTAAAGCAATAAACATTGGTGAGGAGTGAAGGTAGTTAAAATAATTACAGTGTCAATGGAAAAATTGTCTTTGTGACATTCCATTTTTTTGTGGACATGAAGGTCCAAGTTTGCCATTCATTCACTACTCCTGAAATTAGATTATGAGGAAAAATTTGGAGATTGCAACAAAATTTACTTAATTTTTGTCAAACTTTTTTTGCTTAGTTTAAACAAATGAGTTCAATACCTGGCCTTGGCAGTGTATTTGGACCAAGTTAATGGCTTCTTAGTTTAAACACTTCCAAAACAAAACTGCTCTCTTTTAATTATCTGAGAGAAAACTTTTTTGCTTTCAATTAGCATGGCTGATGCTAACGTCCAGGAGAGTAACTCCTTGCACTTTCTCAAACTAACATTTTCAACTGACTTGAAGTGGAAAAATTATATTGAATCAATATAATCAGGTCTGCTGCTAGGAAAGTTAGTTCACTCTGCCACACTAGATAATGTTTCTAGCCAGCATCTATCTTACACATTTATTAAGTCTACCATTTGTCTATGCATTGAATATTGCTGTAACATCTGATCTGGTGCTTCTACTATATATTTACAGATTCTTGATAAAATACAAAAGAAGATTCTGTAATATTATTGGTCCTGATCTGGCATCTTGACTTCAGTCACTTTGCCACCACCATAACTTAAATTCCCTCTGCCTTTTCTATAAAAATTTTCATGGTAATTGTTCTGATGAACTTTTCTCTTTGATACCTAGACTTTATGAATTTAAGCAAAGTACTAGATTGGCAACAGGGTCTCATCATTTTACAGTTGAAATGACTAGATGTAACAGTAAGTTCTATGCTAACAGTTTTTTCTCTTGCACTTCTCACTTGTGTACGTCTCTTCTGACTTCTTGATTTCTAGTTAATTTTGATCTTCAAAAATTTAAATGCAACATCAATCATTATCTTCCGTCATTTTAATTCCTGTGCTTTTATTGTTCTCGCTACTTAATAATGCCTTTTTTTACATATTCTCTCACACTCAGTAACCGCTTGCATCTTAGTGGCTTTATTGCTTTGCTTGAGGTGAAATGATTAAAATAAAATGTAGAAATGGGGGAGCAATAAGTGAGCAGAACTAAAATAAGAACTAGACGAGATATCCCATGACATGGACAGTAGAATGAGAACAATCTACCACCATAGAACAAATAAAGGGTTCAGTTTGAAATTCCCTGTAGGTTCAACATACGCCTGACAAATGCCAGAAGACACAATGGCTGAAACATTGGGGTAACAATAATGAGGATAACAGTAAATGAAAATAGTGAAAATAATGGTAATTATTACTATTTGGCTTATAGACATTCACTTTTTAATGTAGAAAATCTGAAAATATTTCTAAAAATCCCCTTTAAAAAAATTAATTTTGTAAGCTGCTTACTTTTATACATTTTCTACCAACTATGAACTGAAAAAAAGTTCACAAACATCTGAAATTGGATTACTTACCATTGAACCTCCCATAACTTTGACTCTAACAGCACCAAAATGGTATAACAAGTCTTTTTTGTCCATATGGCTCAACTCTGTTGGCAAATGACGTATTAATAATGTATCTGGGGAAGTCATTTTTCAAGAATTCAGATCTGTTAATTATGGAAAAAAGAAAAAATTGGGTTTAAACCATATTGTGTATAAGTATTAACAAAATAAGTATAGTATATAAAAAACATATTAAACCATATTGTGTATAAGTATTAACAAAATAAGTATATAAAAACATATTAAACCATATTGTGTATAAAAAACAAAATAAGTATAGTATATAAAAACATATTAAACCATATTGTGTATAAGTATTAACAAAATAAGTATAGTATATAAAAAACATATTAAACCATATTGTGTATAAGTATTAACAAAATAAGTATATAAAAACATATTAAACTATATTGTGTATAAGTATTAACAAAATAAGTATATAAAAAACATTAAACCATATTGTGTATAAATAACAAAGATGACAATTCAGATGATCTGATGTTTTCAATGAATAAAGAACTTAACCTGAATTTTGATATACAACTGTAAAAAGTACTTGAAAAGAATACTATAATACTTATTACAAAAACAAATGCGCAAAAAAAGAAAAACAAATTTCAAGTGATAATATACATATGGTTAAATTGTCGACATTTTATATTTTTAATTTTGTGCATGCACATTATTTGTTTTTGATTTTGTCTGCTGCACGGTATAGTATGTCAGTATAGTATGTCAGTTGGGCACCATCTATGAGAAAAAGAGCTCCATAACACAATTCACTCTTCCAGAAATTTGGAAACGGCATGCTGTACTGCTTGGCATTTGTGCCAGAAGCTTCAATACTGTAATGAGTTGGTCGGTCAACTTGACACCCCCAAAGTGAGTGGTGGTGGGAAGGCACGAGAACTGTTTGTGATCTCGCATAATTCGCAGACCAGTTCCACATTTTCGATCCATTCAACCACAGACTGTCCACTCATATCACCACTGAATTTGGGGATCAGGTTTATGTCGAACGGTCTTTCCGCCATCTTGTTAGAGACAAAGTAACTGCCGAAATAGCTTGTGTTGAAATGTGTCATGAAACAAAATAAAAAATTGGTGATGTTGTGTGGGTTAAGACCCCGCACAGCAAGTGTACGGACAAGCTTAGAATGGGGCATGTTACCGAGATTATCAGCCTGCGGTCAGTGCGGGTCAATGACGTACCTCATCATGTTAAAGACTTGCGGCCAATTGTAGGGTTAAAATCATCATCAGATGATGAAAGTGACTCTGAAGATGGTGCGCGAGTGGTGTATTTAAAGTTGGATCCACCGAGTTTTGCCTCAAACATCAGTACTCTACCTGTGGATGTCAACATGGCTAGCTGTCCTGAGGTGGATGGCAGCTCAACGGATGAGAGTTCATCCGTTGATGAGGACCCTGTTATCCCGCTCAGAAGGAGTGCCCAGCAGAAGAGGCCTGCCCCGAGTTGCATGGTGTGCGACCATGACAGCAGGACATGGGATGAATCTGGAAATCTGCCACCTCGGAGCAAGCGAGTTTGTGCATGTGTGATCATCCCAATATGTCAAGCGTGCAAGTTGTATATATGCAGACACAGTCACCAGACAGACACGACCATCTCTCGAACTTAGGAGCTTTGTGATCTTAAGATCAGGGGGGCGTGTAATGAGTTGGTCAGTCAACTTGACACCCCCAAAACGAGTGGAGGTGGGCAGGCACGGGAACTGTGATTGGTAGCTGGCTTGTTGGTGTTTTGCATAGGCGAGTTACCAAGCTCTATGTAAAGGGCTGGAATGAGAAGGAGGGCAGTTTTTGTCTCAGAAGTGGAGACTGTGCCCGTCGCTACGACAACAGGAGAAAGAGAGACAAAATTTTTTATTTTGTTTAGTGACACATTTCAACACAAATACAAACATTTCGCAGTGTTTGGGTGTCAATCTGAGGACAGTGCAGAAGATTTGGAAAGAGTTGGATCTGTCTAATGGTGATTACAAAGGTACTGCAGCTCAGAAAATTCACTCTGATCATTCTAATAAAAAAAGAACTCCTGAATTTGTTGGTGAGGGCCTCAGACTCAACCTGGAGGCCTATATCAAGTGCCTTGTGGAGATAGTGCTGCCCTGGGTCAAGAGGGTGGCTGCTGGAAGACCCTATATCAAGCAACAGGACTCTGCACCATGCCACACAAGCAGGAGAACCCAGTCATGGCTGAAAAACAATTTCTGCGACCACATCACCCCTTACATCTGGTCACCTCACTCCCCAGAATGCAAGATATTTTTGCATAATTTTGGTAAATATAATTGGTAAAATGAGATGTCAGTGTTATTCTCATTTTTGCGTAATTTACATGACAATTTATCCATCGCACCCTGTATATGATAGTCATCTGATTTCTTTGTTTGCTACAGTAATACAGCAAAAACAGTACATAGTAGCACAATTTTTGTTAGGGCAATACTCTTAAAATGGTCTAACTTGGAGAATAAAGCAATTTCCAGTCAAATTGGGCTGCCAGTTTCAAAATAACTTTAAGCATGAATTTTTTCTAAAAAAAAAAAAAAAAAAAAAAAAAAAAAAAAAAGTTTTTCCAAGAAAGATAACTAAAGTCCCTCATGTTAGAAAAATTCACCAACTCTAATTGTCAAAATCAATGTCCTTAGGAAAAAAAACATTAACAAAGATAAAAATGCAGGGCTTTGATTTAAAATCCCACCTTAGCCTTTAAAGAACATAACACTAGTTACAAATAAAATTATAAACATGAAGTTTATCCATACAACAAAAATAAAAGGCTTTGTTCCTTTCCATTGAAAAGGGAACAATAGAATTCACTCTGCATATATATGTACAATCAAATTTATTGCTATATATATTATTACATATATTATTAGGTTTGTTAGTTAAAAAAGACTTTCAAAATTAAAACAGAATTTTAAAAGTTAATTTCACTTTTAGTTTTACTTGGTATTTATCAACTAAATTTGTTGAGCAAGATTTTTATTTTAGAAAGGTAAATCAACTTTTCCTACCTTAAATTTTATAGCATTCATAATGACAAGAGAATTGCTACCTACCTAAATTACCTACCATGTAGAATTCACATACACACATACCTACATTTTATTTCAGATGACTACAATTAATTGTGTAATAGTTAACAAGCACTTCTCAGACTAATTTACTAGTTTAGGAAGTTAAATCTCCAATGGGTGTCCTAGTAATGTGACCATGTACCATAATAAGCTAAATTAGAACACCTCTTGCCTGGTATGATGATCAGTTCAGCCAGTTACCAAATTTATCACATAGCCCAAGTCACTAGTTTAGTGGATTAGTAAATAACCATATACCACATCAATCATGTTTTTATTTTATATTGCAAAAAAAGTAAAAGCTGTTCAATTATCCAAGAATGACTGCATGCTTTGGAACTGAGGACATTTCTTTTTTTTTTTTTAATATATATACACATTCAGACTAATGTCCTCATCTCTATTGTTATCACATTTTGACTGTTCTGACCTCTGACCTTCTTCAGATGTCTGTCAATCCAGGTAACTTTCAGGAAATTTTAAACTAAACTCTTTATTTAATATAAGGTGAGTAGATTGTTCTCAATCTGCTGTCCATCTCTAGGGATATTTGGTTTTGTTCCTATTTGATCAGTTGTTTGCCTAGTTGCCATTAAATCCTAGTCTGTACTACCTGGCCCAGGGATTGAACTCACATTTACTATATTACCAAATTATTCATAGAAAACCTAAGAATGACAACTAATAATTTAAATAAGATAACTCTGCCTATTATTTTGCAAGATTCACATGCAATAAGCAATTATATTCAACCTAATTACAATTAAGTAGCAGTTGATAAAATAGTAACAATATTTCAATTATGGTAATATGATTGTTTAATGAGGCTGGAGGTGTACTTGCTAAAAATATTGTGATCAATGTAAGACTAGGTTTAAAAATATTGGTTGCCAGGAGACAAAGGAGGCTTACCCATAACTACAATGCTATCATTTAATTTTCATGACAAATAAATAAAATTTTCAAAAAATACATATGAAAAAGAAGGTACAATTAAATGCATTTAATTTCTTTTCATTGGATAGAAACATATATGATTGCAATGTCTTTATAATCTTTAGCTTTGAAAATGTCCTCTCACATTGGACTTCAGTAACTGATAATGTGCAAATGATTTGATAAAGTTTTTATTCCTTTTTATACCTAAAACAGTTGTCTGTGTTTCTTTATTGCATTTCTTTTTTTATAAAGAGTCCATTAGCCAGTCTGCCACTGATTATGATGAGATTGCATCACTTTTAGTTAGTTGGGTTTAGTCAACTGTGTTTTATTGTCTACACCAGGCATGTCAAACTGAGTGTCCTCAAGGTCCACCTGGTCACATGTTATCATGAGGGCCACAAACGACAACCAATTGTGCCCATTACATCTAAATGGAGTCATTTAATAAAATTTATTACAGAATATTTTTGTTACTTAAATTTAAAAGCACACAATGTGCATACAAATGTTTTAGCAGGATTCATGTATACAAAGTAATGAAGTTGCTTGATGAAAAAATAAAATCTTAAGCAACAACATATACTTGCAGTTTTCAACAGCAACAAATACATTGTACAAAAATTACAACAGTTCAAAACTGAACATTTATTTGCCACTATTCAGTCACTTTTAGCCCTGAAGCTTAACACCTCTTTTTGCTGACAATTTTTGGTATGTCTGGCCAAAATGTCTGTGCAGTTCCAACTTTCATCAGACATGACATGTTTATCAGTTAGCCTTGTTCTCAGAGAAGTTTTTGCTGATTTCACAAAGGAAAATA
Source organism: Acanthosepion pharaonis (assembly GCA_903632075.3). Classification (NCBI taxonomy): domain Eukaryota; kingdom Metazoa; phylum Mollusca; class Cephalopoda; order Sepiida; family Sepiidae; genus Acanthosepion; species Acanthosepion pharaonis. Next base: position 482,302 of record CAHIKZ030000085.1, on the reverse strand, counting down.
AATATTGTCATAATCTTTGTGGCAAACTTTCTGAAGTTTTTAAACATTTCAAAAAGGTATGAAAAGAACCCAGGTATTCCTATTTCAAGATACTTTGCTCTGAATGCATTTGCATTTCTCAGAATTCCATCTGCAGGCTTTCTTCTGTCTTGGCAACATCAAAAGATGAGAAATCACTAAATTCCTTTGACAACAATTCCAGATGACTATCATACTTAGCAAAGCTATGTACAGTCTCAATATTAGCATTGTTTTTCATCTCTTTTCAGAAGCTGTTTTTCAGAAAATGAACTAAATTTTCATTTGACAACTGTGACTTCCAAGCTTAGCTTTGTAATGAAGTACTTGATGTAATCATACAACTGAGTTTGTTTTTCCCTTGTACTTTCAAATTAAGATCATTAAATTGTACAGTAATATCCACAGCAAAAACCAGATCTTGCAGCCAACTTTCATCTGTGTTTTGATCTTTCATCTCCAAAAACAATTATTTCTTGTCTCAACAAACAGAATCTTTTCAGCACTTTGTGACATGACAACCAGCGGACTTCTATGTAGAATGGAACATCGGTGAACTGATTATCTATGTCTTCCAACAACTGACTGAACTGACAGTGGTTGAAAGCACAGCCTCTGATATAGTTCACTGTCTTTGTGACCAAGATGATCCAATTTTAAAATCTTTAAATACAAATTTTGCTGATGACTAATACATGTACAAATGATGAATCTGGATACAAGTTTTCTAGTTTTCTTTGTAACTTGGCAGCAACACCATTATATTTGCCAGCCATATTTGCAACACTGTCAATAGATAAGCATGCAAATTTATTCAAATCAAAATTATACTCATGCAGAACTTGCTCAACTCTCCCAAAAATACCCTGGCTTCTTTTAGTGTCATACATGGGGACCCAGTTCAATCAATTCTTCATAAAATATTAAATTCACTGTCACAGGCCCTGATGAAGATTGCAAGCTGTGTTATTCCAGTGATGTCTACAGTCTCATCAATAACAGCAGAAAAATGTTTAAACTTTGATGATACAGCTTTCAATTGTTATTTTAAATCGCCCAACATTTCATCAATCCATTTATTGTCTTTTGGTATGGTGATGGAGTTATTACAAATTAAACAATGTATATTTTCATTCACTGTTGTGCAAAAATGCTGTAATTCCCACTTTTCTCATTCAATTTCCTTTTTCTCTTAGCTGGAGGAGCATTAGCCATTAGGGTTGAAGTGTAGTAGTAGTAGTAGGAAAAAAACTAAAATTTCAAAATTGATGACACAGCATCTGAAAAATTACTGGTACATTTAAACTACAGCTAACAGTAAAAAGAGATGAAGCAATTTTAATAACACCTCTAAAACCTTTCTTTGGCTGATATTTCACCTTTAAAAGCAAAAACTTTTGAAATTTTAGAAGAAAGTTTTCTGTTTACAACTGTTAAATGAGACCCTAAATTGTTTTCATGGTGTAATGGCTGGTGTCATGTCTACTAGAGAGAATTTGTTCCCGCGCTATTTTCTCAGCCAACAAGAACATTGAATATTTGCTACAATTTTTAAAATAATAGTCTTAGTACCGTACTACTAACACAAAGTTTGTCGATATTAAAATTACTTTAAAATAAATTTATGCAGTAAATGTAGGTACCTCCACGAGATCACTAAAAAAAGAGCATAGCATGATGAAAAAGACGCCAAACATCACGAAAACAAAATTTTATCATCTAAATGTTTGTTATTATTACGAAGAGAGATCAAAGTATTTTTGGGGTTTTTTTTTACATTTTTTAATCATTCCTAGTATGTCTGAAATTTTCGTTAAAAATCTTGTTTTTTTTTGAGTCAGCAAAATTGACCATTTTTTTCTATTTTATAAAAAAACTGGAAATCTCACTTTGAAATTCTTTTAAATATCAATTATCATTTTTTCAAAACTTATTTTAAGAAAATCAGAAATTATAATGTTTATTTAAAATATTTTGAACCAAGCTTAACTTAGCTTCTGTACAGAAAAGATGTAATTTGAAAATAAAACAAAGCAGGTCATAAACTTTTACATCACTTGACAGGTGATGAATGACATATTGGTGGATTCCGTGAGGATAATTTGTTCTACGGAAGGAGAAAAGTGAAATAATTTACATTTAAGTGAACAAATTATTTACCTCATTATTTTTAAGGAAAATTTTCAGCGCTCAAATTTTTTTTTTTGTACTTAGCTTTCATCTTTACATTTACGATGGTTTATGGAAAATATATTATAAAGAAATTAAAATAAGACTTAAGAGTGAGATTAATTTTCATATTTCATAAGAAAGGTATCTAATTAATTTATAGGTACCTTTCTTATGAAATTTTATCAGAATTGTACATAAAATACTATAATTTTATGTACATTTATTACATTTTACTGTGTTATTTGTATTTCCATTCATTTTATTATTAATTTTTATATTTCATTTATGGAAAAATGTCATAACTGAGATTAATATAAAAATAAGATCATATAAATTTCATAAGATGATACTGATACTTGTAGGTACCCTTCTCAGTTGAAACTGAAAAATTGAATTAACTTCTCTACACGTGTTTCGCAAAAGTAAAGGCCTTAACAGCGGAGAACAATGCTTAACTCAAATAACGCAACTTAATTGTATTCTGGTTGGTCTTCCGTACGTTATAATTACAGCCTGATTATAAACTCAAAATTACATTTCTTAATTACTGCGGATCTTCTGATTAGTCAAAATGATACAATTTACAACGTGCTAAAAAAGATCTATCTCATAAGGAGACTTAGGAAACCTGATGCGGCTTTTAACTAATTTTATATTTTAAAAAATTAAATGTAAAAATCTATTATAATTAAGAAATAACAAATAATTGTATTAAAAATTCATTTTTCATCGAAAAAATTTTTTGCTTTCAGAAAATATTGTCCATATTCATAAAAACAACTAAAAGTAAATAAAAGCATTTGAAATTAAATAATATCTTTGTTTTATTGAGTTTTGTATGTTACAATTGAGAGCTGATTTTCAGGTGGGGGGGGCAATTAAAAACAAAAAAAAACATGATTTGCATTCCTCAAAGCCTTGTGCTTTTAAACTATTGTAATCATTAAACTAGACTCGATTGAATTTCTAGCGTTTTCATAAAATTATTATGGGGGGAAGGGGTAATAAATATAAAAAAAATATTTCTGCCATGACTTTAATAAAAAAAAAAACAACATATTTATAATAATTTCGATCATCTGTGAATAGTCCCTGAAAGTTTCATTAACATCCGACAATTATTCATATTTTTGCAAGATTTTCCAGATTAAATGTGTCATACCAAAAAAACGTGCTAAAAAAAAAAACTGTCTGTTATTTACTAGTTCCACGAGAAACAAAGTTTTTTTAATCAAAATTTAGAATGTTCTAAAAAAGGAGGAAAATTTTTTAAAAATAATTAAAAAAAACAAACTTTGGCCTTTCCTAATAACAAGCATTTGTAGACGATAAAATTTTGTTTTCGGCAAGTTTGGCGTCTTTTTCATCAAGCTATGCTCTTTTCTTAGCGATTTCGCGGAGGAACCTAACGTCTGTTTTCCCAGTTGTTAAAATTAAAATAATTTATTTACAAAACATAAACAAGAAAAACAAGCGTTTATTTATTTTACTACTTCATCTTTACAATAATTAACAAAAAAAAAAAAAAAGTGAAAAAAACTTTCGTAAATTAACTATTAAAATTTTTAATAGTTAATTTCTGAAAGTGAAATGTTTTAATTTAAAAATAAAACATTTCACTTTCAGAGACAATGAATAACCCTACTTTCGGTTTGTTGTAAAATCTTTCCTCAGCCTGGACATAAATTCCAGCGCATACAATCCTCTTGGGACCACTTTTTATAAATTGTTTTAAAATTAAAATAAATTTTATTGAATAAATATTCACTTGTCCGCTTCTGATGGACGATGATATTGAAGCTGAAGCGATTGATAGTCGTGATGTTTCTGATCGTGGGGTGTCATAAACAGAAAGTGAAGATCAAATTTTTAACAACTTACGAATAAAGAAAAAAAACTGTCAGCTGATATTTAAAAAGTAGTTAAAGAAATGTTTATCTCAAAACAAAATATGATGAAATTTTATTAATTTTTCGATTAATACAATTATCGAAAAATGTTGATCAATCTCGCTTTGATTTTCACGTTTATAAAGAGGAAATTTAACAGAAAATCGTCACGAGTATTTAGTTTTTACCTGGCAAAAAGAAAGAACTGTCAATCTAAATGCTGAAATGACAACTTTTCATTTTAATTAATTCATGAGTCAAATAGATTTTTAAAAAGGTAGAGTAAAGAAAGGCATTTATACTTTTTCTGTCTCTTGTCTTCATAATAAAAATAAAAAGTAACAAAAACTGGAAAATCAATTCCATTTCTATTAATACTCACAAAATGAATTGAGAAAATATATTCTAACAGATTGCACCCAGTTCGTTGAACACTTGTCATATATCAGAAATAAATAATTAAATCAGCGCAATTTCAAGTTTATTGCATAAAAGTCTCATGTAGCTGCCATGTTGTTTATTGCCATTGTATTAGACTCGAGGAAAACAAATAAGGGTCAGTGTGCCACACAAGTGTATGAAATGGTTTCTTCGAGAGAAAATTAATTTGTAATAACACATCATCAATTATTAGAAAGAAATAGAGAAAAAATCATTTGTTTTATTTTTATTTTTGTTCAATGGTTTTTAATTGTAAATAAATAGTTTTTCCGTTTTGTTAACCACTAATTTTCATTTTTGATTAATGATTGGCCTGGCTTGTCAAACAAAACAAAGAAAAATTGATTTTTAAAAAAGAAACTAGAAGAGAAATTCAAAACTATCAAAAAACAAGCTAAATAATGACCGCAGCTAGAAATACAAACATACCAAATATAGTACAATACGAAATTAAAAACCAAGAACCCCGGACTCTCCAGGTTATGTCCCAAGCACATTAACTAGCTCTTTCAACTTTTGATTTTCTAAAATTTGGTAGATTTCAAATGAAACTAATCTAAAAGAAAACACATAATTGTATTTTATTCTCCCTTGGTCAAATGAATTTTATTTTTATTTTTTTATCCTTGATTTGAAAATATTCATTCATAAATTGGCCCCACCGTTTATTTCCCTCTTTTCAGATATTTTTCTCTCAATTTACATAAGGCTGTTTGCTATAAAATTGTTCAAAAAATTTAGAAAGTAATAATGGTTGTATAAAAATATGTATCTGCTTTTATCTAGATTAAAGAGAAATAATCAAAGAGAACTGAAGCTGTCTGAAACATTTGAGACCTGCTGTGAAATACTGGTCATTAGACTTCTTGTTATTAAGCGGTTTTTTATTTCATTAGCCAACATGGCAGCAATCGCTTATGACTCGGAAAGTGTGGCTGAATTAGAACTTCAAGAACTTGAGGTTTCTTTTTTTTTTATTTTTATTTGTTCGGAAATCATGCTATTGAAAAAATTCCCCGGCATTTTTTGCGGCTCTAAACGAGCACAATGTTTGCTTATTGATTTGTAATTTACTCATATTGCTAAGTAAAAAAGGCATGATGACATTTTTTGGGACCTTTAAAAAAAACAGTAATTAAATTAGTCTTCTCTGTAAAAAATGTTTTTGCTTTTTTTTTTATTCACAACATTTCAGTCTTGGTCCCCCCCCCAAAAAAAAAATTCATCCTTAGTACTAAGAATTATTCTGTTAGTGAAGTTAGTTATTCAAAAAAAGAAAAATGAATTTTCATTTTCTGAAAATTCATTTCAAACTGTCTTGCCGAAATCAGAAAAGTTACTTTTTGTTGTTATTTTTTTTTTAATTAGATTCATTCATTCATTCATTTATTTATTGTATAATTCAGTAAAAGTATTTGTTTTCATGTATCACATCGTGAAAGGATGAATAATGTGTCCATTTTCTTTCATGTAGGTCTTAAAAAATAGCTAAAAATTTAATTTAATTCATTCCTAAAAAAAAATAAAGGGGCAATCAAAGTAATATCTCAATAATTGCATGACCATTTGGTTATTAATGAAATTAATTTCATTTCATACCTGCAACGAATTTGGATAAAATTGCAGAAAACAGACACATTAAAATTCATAATTAGGCAAATTTTACTGTGTGTCCTATCCTGGAACAGTTAAATAAAATTTTAAATAAATGGTGTGATTACAAAGAAATCAGTCCAAGTTGCATAAGAAGAGTTCGTCATTAATTAAAACACTTACTTTTTTTATACTAATGTTCACCCAATACAATACCCAAGAGCTACTCAAGGTAGAAAGTGACTGTAGGGTTCTATGAGCATAAAAGAAGGCAAGAAATGCAGTTCATGAAGTTATGTAGGAATAATAATGGTTAACTCTAGACATGAAGAGATCAAGATTCTTGGGAAGAAGCTGTCCAAGTGGAACTTCTTACTAATGGAAAGGAGGATGGTGCATATATGTGTATGTGGTATGGTGGGTCTGCTGCAAAGTTCAGGACTGGTGGAACTAAGAAATGTAACTTATCTGAATACTTGTCATGAAAATAGCAATGTTTCATCTGTGAGAAAAGGGGTTGTAGGGAGGTGGGGAAAATAATCACCTACAAGGCCGCATAGATGCTTTTGAACTCTATGAAGACAGGCAAATGAGAACTGGACAGTTTCAGCCCAGACATGGCAACAATATTCCACTTTTGATCTGGTCTGACTCTTGTAAACATAGAAGAATCAGGAGATAACTGATAATTGACATCCATTAGACATGGCACGTCGAACTAGAACAGTCTACCCCAGTGAGTGAAATAAAGGGTTCAGTTCGACATTCCAACCACCTAAAGAAGGCTGAAGCATACAATGGCCGAAACATTGTAATAAATATGGCAACAAAGATGGGGATAATAGTCCGAATAATGTAAATTAAATAGTGTACATAATACCTCATCTCAGAAATATAGACAGACACTGATGGTATCCCATTTCAAAAAAAATCTTTTGCAATTCAAATTTAATTGCATCACTAAACTCATGGAAACTTAATTTAAATCTGTTTATACTTAAGATTAGCCATTATCTTATTGAAATAGGTTTCTTTATGGTTCTTATTTTGTTTTTTACTTTTTCTCTGGTAGTTTAAGCCTGGTTTCTTTTTTTTTGTTCTTTTCAAGGATTCAATGATTCTTCCCACGCTCTCTCTATACATTACATACATACATACATACATACATATATATATATATCAGGCCTGAAGACTGTGTTCAAACATGAAATAGTGTGTTGTCACTTGGTGTTGACCTCAGTGTCCACTTCTATATTTACATATGCTCTATCTCTGATATTGAGCACTTTTTCCCATAAATGTAGTATACCTTAAAACTGTTATCAGTATTATATATATATATATATATATATATATATATAACAGTTATTGTTCAGAGTTGAATTAGACTAAGAAACAGTGCTCAATATATGTATAAAGAAAATAAATAAAAATTTAACATGCAGAGCTTTTAAATTTAAAAAATTAGATCAGCCAATGTAGTATGATTAGTTGATCTAATTTTTTAAATTTATTTATTTTTATATATATATATATATATAATTTTCTTTCAGTTGTTATTTTTTAATTTTTTTTTGTCCAAATTTATTACTGCTTTTCCTTCTTTGCATCCACTTTTCCTATCTTTTCATCTCCCTTACTTTTTCCATTTCTTTTGTAATTAATATGTAGGTCAGATCAAATAACTGATTCCTGCACAGAAGGGTTGGATGTCAGGCAGATTCTACATTCTGACCCTAAGTAGAAAATTTATAATGGTCTTACATACAAGCAAGTCATATAATAACAATAATATTGATACTGGAATTGAGAAATGAGATTATTGATCTACTTTTTAATTTCAGATTTTGCTGATTTAGGTTTTTAAGGCCAGGACTTTTTTTTTTTACTTTGGCAGTCATGAGCAATTCAATTCAACTAATGAGAAGGATGGCTCACAACTACACTTTTATTAGCACTTATGGCTTTATTCTTATTTTGGCCAAAATATTACAGGATATTTTCAATGATTCTCCTGAATTTTATAAGGTTCATTGGGGGTCAGTCGTCATTAACATATGAAGCTTATTTTTTTAATGCAGCTAGATTCCTGTTATTTCATTACTAGGAAACTGATTTTTAGGCAGAACATATGTATTTAAAAATTCTGAAACAATTTTCAAAGAATTTGAATGCTTCTTGAGTATAAGAGACAATTTTAGTTTTTTTTTTCTTCTTGTGTTCATATGGTACAGAATGATAAATTCAAGAAAAGTTTTTGGAATTATAAACACAAGAATTTTTCAAACTATTGAATTCATTCTTTGTTTTTTTTGTTTTTTTTGTTGTTATGACAGTATTTCAGTCAATCTATTTTACAACCTTCTGCAGGTATACACTCCCTAAGGAAAGACAATTTAAAAAAAAATTATATCAAACTGAAAGAACATAAGAAATCCATGTCTAAACAGGAAGTAGAAAATTTTGGTATAGCAGATACTATATCTATCTATATCTGGAGGGAGAAGGATTCACATTTCCAACCTGGGGATGAGGTCTAAATAATAACTGATGAGGTATATCACAGGTGAAGTGTGAGAAATTTGAAGAAAGCATCAGATATTAAGACTTAATAGAGAGGTGTGTAATTACATCCAGCGCCAATTTCAGTTGGGAGTAAAGAAATTTGCATGTTGCTGGGAATTAACCAAACCAATTTATAGATTTACCATTTTATCTCTTTTCCTTACCAGTACATTGCATCTCATTAGCTACTTTAAAATTTTCATAGTTTCTAGAAATCTAATAAAGGGATGCATAGAAATACTTATGTTATTAACAGCCATGATATTTTATATGTAATGTATAATGTGTATGCATGTATGTATGTATGTGTGTGTGTGTGTGTGTGTGTATATATATATATATATATATATATATATATATATATATATGCACACACATGTTAAGGGATTAAATAGGAATTTGTATTTACTCAGAGAATATAATTTCCGCAGGAAGCCCTCTAACCAAAAACAGCAACATTCCTCAGAAGAGTAAGTCCCATTACATGTTTATTCCTTGTCTAGATGTATCCAAAAATTCTGATTTTAAAATCTTTCTCTTTGTACTTTAAATTAGTCAAAAGGCTAATATATAATTAATATCATCAATCTTATTGCCAATATTGTTATCCTTTTGTTGGCCTTTTATTTCTCAAATTTTATTAACCAGCCTATTAAATTATATATATATATATATATATATATATATATATAAGAAAGCACTAGAAGCCCCAAACAGGGTGAAACAACTCATTCAGTACCTTAAATCTCTGGTACAAAGAAAAAAAAAACAACAAAACGAAGAGTGCTCAATACACTAAGTAGAGCAAAAGTAAAAAAAATGTGAAACCTAGCTAGGTAGTACCTGACTCATTAGGATTTATTTATTTTATTTATATATATATATATAGAGAGAGAGAGAGCACGCAACATCTCACTCTCCCATTGTTTTGTCAACAGTTTCAGTTTTATGAATTTTAACAGATTTTCCAAGTTCCACATTATTATTAGCCAGGTCACTGAAACTGCAAGAAATATGGTTGTTTTTAAAAATTATAATTACAGAACATGTTTACAAAGAGAAATGTTTTAAACAAAACCAGTGTCATTATAATGAGAATGAAGTTATAAAAACAAACTTAACATGAAATGTATACTCTATATTCTGAAACTAGTTTTAGAAGTCATTCACCTACTGAGTTTGTAAGCCGTTGTATTTCTTCATATGAAACACTGCCAGGTATATAGAATGGCCTTCTAGAGTTCATCTTTGCTGATAAATTACCATCTCCCAATCTAAACCTTCCTCTTCAGAATGTCCCATAAGTTTTCAGTCAGGTTATGGTCAGTCAAACCAGACTTTTCATAAGACAACTGTTCTTCAAATCCATTTTATTCAGATTTTCATTAGATTTTTCACTGAATGTGACGTGTAGCATTTTCAGATATAAAACAAAACTTTCCATGTGTATTTAGTGTCTTGAACTGTGGATCTACATGTGCCTTCAAAAATATATCTTAACATCATCTGGATCTTTTTATGATTTATTAACAAAACAATTTATTATATTTTGTAATAAAAAAGATAATTAAAATTCTTAAAATAACTTATATTTATTTATTTTTCAGTTTATTATAATTTAACATTTAATGAGATATCTGAGCTTGACATTATTTTAGAATATCTTTACAAGGTTGAATTTTAGACAGGCATACTCTTAAATCTTCTTCCAAGAATTCTAGCCATAATCAATTTTTGTTTTTAATATTGTCTATTCCAGAAAAGCTTAATTTTTATATTATTTCATATATTATGCATACATTAATTTATTATAAAAATTATATATTTGTATAATCAATATAAAGAGGTTTTAATTTTGATACATATTGTGCTTTGGATTTCTTTCAAAAATAATTAATGACATTTAAAAATTTTCATGGTAAACCTACAACCTCACAGCCCACCAATGCACATCAATTGAAAATCACTGATCTAAATTAACTTTCTGAAACTGTAATAAGAAAAGAATCTTCAAAAATAAAATATCCATTAAATTAGTTTATCACTTCTCAGTTTGAGGAGGTTTATCCCAATGTTCCACTAGAGATTTAAGTTGTCAACATTTGTTTTTTTTTTTTGTTTTGTTTTTTTTGTGTGTGTGTGTGTGTCAGCCCTGAGGTCTAAGGGATATTGGATCATGGAAACACTGTTAATAAAAAGTAAATATTGTTGTCTTGAGGCTTGGAAATTATGGTAAACCTATCATTAAAGGGATATTGGGCTAAAAACGTTGCTAACTTAATGATTGCATAACTTAATTATAAAAACAGAATACCCCTATAAAAGATTTAGCCTATCAATGCAGATCAAAATTTATAAAAATGGTGCTCAGTATAAAGATATTGACTAGATTCATGTCACATCAAAAATCTGATCGTGAAATTACTGGATATTTGCAATATTCTAAGAATATAAAAGTATTTTTAATACCCAACCAAATAAGATGGTTAATACATGGATGTTTTTCTTAGATTTTATTACAGGGGAATTTTTTTTAATTTCTAAAATTAGTAACTGATGAAATAATTACAAAAAGATTTATTGAAATCTGATATTTGTTTATTTTTTTACTGAAACAACTGCAACACCTTTTTTAAACAGTAATATTTCTTGCTATATTGTATGCAAATTTTGTCTTCAAAATTTTTCTCCAATTTTTTTTCCTGCTTCATCAAAAATTCTTTATAAAAAAACAAAATGTGAATCTTTTGTTTGTCTTGTAAATATCATCTTGTATCACTTTCCATTGTAATATAATTTTTTAAACTATTCTAAAAAATATTTATTATTTAATAAAAAAATCTTTAAGTTTGCTTTTCAACAACTCTTTGACGTTCTTTTGCACACACCCATCTCGTTGTTGAACTCAGAATATTCTTCTTGCAGTCTCCAGGTGGAATTGCTGCACCAAATGTCTACATTAATTTGATGGCCATGTACTTGCTTCGGAATGACCTGTAAGTAATCAAAACAGATACTTTTACTTTTGAGGTTTATGCAGAAGAAATTAAACTTTGACTTGTCATGAGTAATCTTCCTTTGAAAGCATTCATTAATGGATTTTATCAATAATTACATAATCTAATGATACAAAACATTTATTTTACACAACAAATATTTATTTTCCTTCTTTGTTAATGTATTTAATTCTGTGGGATTATTGTTAATAGAGATCAAACATAAAACTTTCAGATCAAAATTCCTTTATTATGTATCAGGTTATCAACATATTGATTCACTGTTCTAAATGTCACAAACCCCATGAGTGAAACCTTAATTTGTGTGTGTGTGTGTGTGTATATGTATATATATATATATATATATATATATATGTTTGACTCACTGAAAATAACCAAAATAAAGTCTTGTGTATAGAATTTTCATTTTTAAAATAGTTAACAATGGGCGTGTAATTTGGATGTGGGTGTAAAATATCGTGTTAATTTCTGTCTGAAATTTTGAGATGAGGAATTGTTATGCAATGATTTATTCAAACTCTTGCTTACATCTTAACAAGTTAATGTTAGCAAAAATTTCCACCATTCACAGGTTGAACTATATAATTGCCATGACAGAAATTCCTGTCTTAATTTTAGTGGATTAACAACCAAAATGAGGACAACAGCTCAAATAAATCCAATTGTTATTTATGAAATATTTTCTAACAGATTTTCTCTTTTGAATTCAATTTACTATTAACAAATACTTATTTCGCTTTGTGAAAATTTTTTGCATGTATATATATATAAATATATATATAATTATAATATTTTTATTATAATAAAAACATTTTACAATGCTACACAAAAGTTTTCATGTTTCAATACTATGATTGTACTTCCTCAGACGATGGTAAATACATTGTGATAAAAATGATTTTTAACACTCATAGTATTGAAACATGAAAGCTTTTGTGTAGTGATATAAAAAATTTTTTATTATAATCTATTATAATAAAAATATTATATTAATATTTTGCTCTACTTTGTATTGATCACTTTTTTTAAAAAAAAGTAAATGCTGCAAACCTTGGATTTTTACTCCATCTGTTCTTTCTCTTATTTGGATATATATATATATATATATATATGAGAGAGAGAGATGGTTATTCTATATTTAGGGAAATTTTTTTCTGTTACATTTCTCTTTTTCATTAATACCACTACTATTTTTATAATCTATTATTATTATTATTATCCTACAGTCACAGATAATAATTCCTTTAATTGCATGTTCCCATTTTTATCATCATTGTTATTATTATACTAGTTATTAGTATTATCTCTTCTTGTATATTCTCTCTTATTAAGATACTAATAACATAAAGTGAAAAAGAGTTTTCATTTAAGTACTATCCTATTTAATATTTGGCATTGTCTGACCAGAGTGAGAGACATATCTGTAAGGGAACCAAAAGGATTGCTAATTCATTAATGTCTGCTGCATCTGAAATGTATCCCAGTTTATAAAACACTGTTCAATATTAAACGCTGACAAAGGCTACTGGAGTAGCTGAAAATGTTATTATTTCAGAAATGCTTTATTGTTCTCCTATATGTCAACTAAATAAAAGACAAAAAATATTTTGTCATCACTTATATATATATATATATATATATATATATATATATATTATTTATTTAAAAATATGATTCCATCGCTACATAAGAGTTTTCCTATTTTCTATATATTTTTACACACACACACACCAGAAAATTACCAGATTGATTCATATTCATTTTATTCCGAAAAAAAAATCACGACCCTGATGAAGACATTGTTCTAATGTCAAAAGTACTTGGAATAAATGAATATTCATCAACATGGTAATTTTCTTTCTTGCTTTAATAAGGATACTAAGAATCTTGTCTGTAATTATGAGAGGATCTTATTAAAAATAAGTAGACAAAACTTGTCTAAATTATTTAATGAGACATGTCATTCATATATATATATATATATACACGAGTGGTCTATTTTTAATTTTTAAAGATGTTTTAATACACATAAAAAATAATATTTGTGTATTATTTACCCATTTACAGCACTGTTTGATATGTAGCAATTTTTCAAAATGTGCTGCTGTTTTTTAATAGAAATTATTGTTCAAATATGAAAGGTATAAGCATACACCATATCATCAATATATATGAGACAACTAAAATGAGAACAGTATATAATAAAAAAGATAAAGTGAAACAAAATTGCAGTCTATGCATAGAGAAGCAACTGAAAATTATAGAATTTAAAAATATGAATGAGCTAATAAATAAAATGAGTGAAATTATTTTGAGTTGAGCACACTGTGACTCATTCCTTTTAAAAAACATGAAAAGAACAATAGATCTTGGGAATGCTATTAAAAACACTCTTTTTAAAAATTACTAAATGTAAAACACTTGTATATAATACAAAAATGTTCTTTTATCTCTCTCTCTCTCTCTCTCTATATATATATATATATATAAAATATGATTTTTGCCAGAGAGTATATTTTCTTTATTAAGATTCTCAAATGTACAAGATGATAAACTTAATACACATCATTTAAAATAAAAATGGGGCATCTATTTCAAATATGAGTATCCACTATAATAACATTTGAAGTAATAAAATATATGAAATTGAATCCTGATAAAATATTTTCTGGTGTGGTTGAATAAAAAGTTCCACATATTCAAGGTTAGACAATTTCTATATGTGAAATACCTCACATGTTTAGCCTTTTTTTAATTTCAAATAAACTCTGACTTCCTACTTTTTTGAAAAATGATTAAAGTTGTTCAAAATTTTAGACTCTGAATATGGGATTAAATATTATGAAGTTAAAAAGAAAACTTTTTGACATTATATGATTCTATATCAGTATGAAATAAAACCACATTAACAAACAATATTTTGGCATAAGAATTTCGATCTATTTACATGAATTTCAAACAACTTGATAACTTTGTTTCTCTTTTGTAGATGTAATGCTAAATTTTTGTGGAAACGAATACCTTCATCAATTAAATCTGTAAGTACACCTGATTAATTTATTTTATGTCTAAATTAATAATTTAATATTTTTTATTTATACAATAATTAAATTTCTCTTAAATTAGTACAAAAAATTAATTTTTTTTTCCATTTTAAAAAATATAAAAACAAAAAATCAAACTCACTAATTCTCACTTTAACTTTAGAGCTGTTGGTTCATTTTGCAATCTATGTTTGGCTGCTTGGGTAAGTTGACACTAATATCTTTATAAAAGACATGTTTCTCAAAAATTCTACCAAAAAGAAACAACTTTATGCATACACTGAGAGTAAAGTGTCAGTTTAAAAAATATAGCTCCTGTATCACAAAACATGAAAAACTAAGGAGTAACGAACTAATTATAGCCTCAATATCTGTAAGAGGAGAATGAATATCTTTCACTTCTTTGTCAGGGTCTGTAGTCATTCTTAAACATTTCTTCAAATTATTCTTGGCAATTGTGCTTTTTAGAGTCATCCTGAATTGGGCCACATGTGGTCAGTTGGACAGAAGATGTGGCAGAGAGATTTTCCTGGTATTTATGAAGTCTTGAATCGGGAATGGCCAGAAAACCTTAAGCCCACAATGAATGCTTTACATGGTAAGACTTCTCCCCTTTCTTCATTCAATTTAGATTTAACAGCATTAAATACATTAAGCATAAGTTAAATCCCTTGATTCAGTGGGGGTTTGTTTATCTTGAGGGCATTTTATGCTCTTTGAACAAACATCATGATCTTTTTTAACATTTCTTTCATTGTAATGTTATATCAATTTACTGTTGTTTTTTGTCAAGTAGGTATTATAAGTTTTCATTGTATAGTTTTTATTTTCTTTTAAGATGTCAAAATAGGTCAGGATTGAAATGTAGAAGTCGTTGCCTAAATTTATATACTATCTTGTCAATATATTCTTATATAAGTGTTCTTAAAAAAATCACATTTTTTAATGATATATTTGCTTTTAATTTGCAAAAGGTAGGTAATCATCAACACCAACTAAAAAAACAATATCCTTACCATATACCATAATTTCTCAAAAATAATATGCATTTTTTTACTGTAAATTATAGGTGATAGTAGGGGTGCATATTATAGATAGGCTTAAAGAAAAGTATTTTTTCATTATTGATTTATAATAATATGTACTTGTTTTTCTAAAATAAGAAAGATATTATCCCAATTTTCATTTTAAATCCAATAATAATAATTGTAACATTTTTTTGTCAATAAATTTATGTTTATCAGTAAAACTGCATTTTTTATTTGGTGAAAAAATAAAAAATCTATAAAAAGAAAATTTCGAAAAACTTTTGGAACATCCACTTGATTGTCTTTCTTTCACAAATTCAACTAAATTTTGTTCCATATCTGGATATTGAGATTTTCTTCCTCTACCTATAGCTTTGGCACTTGATTTACACTTTTTTAGTTCATTTTTATTCTTTCTCCATAAATGTATGTTAGCCTCATTCAACTCATATTCTCACTGCAGCTGTGTTTCCTATTCTTTCTGCTAATTCTATTACTTTTTGTTTAAAATTTGCACTATAACTCGAATGTCATTTTGATGACATTTTGGTGGTAAAATAAAATGTTATATTTATCAGGAAAACCGTATGGTAATTTTCAACATTATTTTAGCTGCTTAGTTTTGATTTTATTTCTAATGTCAAAGTCAACAAAATGTCTTTGTAATTATTTTTTGATTCTTTTATTATTTTTATTTTTTTTTGACAAAATTTATAGATGCGTATTATACATAGGGATAGATATATTTCTTACTTTTTGGATCATTTGTTTGGGTGTGTATTATCTTTGAGAAATTACAGTATACTTATACCATAAACTGAGAAATAAAATATGTGACAAAAAACTCAATGATAAATTGGCAGTTAGACTTCTATTTGAAGCCAATATTTTGCCAATTTTCACCAACTTCAACATCTATGTAAAAAAAAAAAAGTGCCCAAATATCTGATGAGATTGCTTTGCAATGAATTTTTTTTTTTCAGATTTTAGAAGCATTTTACAGAATATTTTTAGTACTCAGTCTTTATTCATGTTTCCATTTCTCCTATCATGTAAATGGCCAATCCCATAATTCATTTTCATTTATTAAATGTTTGGAATTATTTGTATTTATACAGACGCTCCATTCTCATTAAGTTGTCCTGAGAGTTGAACATAGTGATATAATACTAATTACTGTTGTATTTCATTTGATTTGTATGCTAAATAAAGACCTTTTACATTCAGAAAATGGTGCTATTTTTGTTTGTTAAAAGGAAGTAAACAAAAATTCAAGAAACTTGGTGAAACTTATAGAACCGATGAAATAGTAAAACATCATTGCATAATAGAATTGTGAAATAAAAACTATACTCTAAATGATACTTAAAAACATTTTAAATATAAAAATATTAAAACTTCATAAAATATTCTCCATTCATAGGAATTTACAAAATTCTGACATCTGAACATAATGTGTTGATTAGCTGCCTCAGTTTGTACACACGGCTTGAAGTTTGCCCCTTTCTCAGATGTAAGGAGGGATTATATTTGGATCAGCTTATACATAGATACATACAGTATATCAAATCAGATACAGGATCTTTATAGACATTAGGCAGTTTTATGCAACTACTCCTAAAAGAAGAATAGCAAAAACTGCATATACAACATCCTATTCACTTGTCGCAGATTTTTTTTCATTATTTATTGTAATTTTTATATGATATAAATATTTTTTTCTGTGTTATCGCCATTAATGTTTGATTTTATTATTCTTTTACCTGTAACACATTTTCTATCTTGTACGCTTTCATTTTGGATTTCTATTTTGTTTTGTTCTTGAAGTGACAATAAAGTCTGTTATCCCCTAAAATAGGTTAGATTTCAAAACCTCATTCAGATGATAATCCTTCAGGGATCTTCAAATTAAATTATTTCTTTCCTTTTTTTTTTTTTGCTTCCAAATAAATTATTCTAAAAAATAGATTTGGCATTTAATTATCCATAAATATCCATTACATAGAATTCTAATTTTATTTTATAATCTTCATGAATTTGATTTTCACAAACAAGAGGCGTAAAAACTTACATGCTTCTTAGTTTAAAAGGTAAAAAATCTATAGCATTCTATGATGTAATTCAAAACTTTTACTTCAAACGGAGTTGTTGACATTTATCACTTCACAATAAAAAAAAACAATTTTAGAAAGCAGGCTTCATATGAATTGGCTTTTTAAACAAATCTTTAAATATTTATATAATTTAAAATAGTACATAAATACATTGAAAAGTTCAACTTGCTTTCAATTTTTTTATTTTTTGTTTAACTTGTTTAGAGTCTACACGTCGAAGGGCCATTAACCTTGTATCAAAAGCTTATTCATCTATTAACATGGACACCTTTGCTACTCTTGTCAGTGTGCCACTTGCTGATGTAAATAAAGGTAACTTGTTTTATTAACTTTTTTACTAAGTCATACAATTAAAATAATAATAATAAATGGAACATGAACCTTTTTATATTTTAAAATATTATTTAACTCCTTTTCATGTTATTTCTTTTGCTTTATTTTATTACACTTCTTGTTTTAGATGTGATATTATTTAAATTTCTTACATTGTCTAGCATTGTCAGTTTTAGTATTTCTTTTATATTATTTCTCTTGCCTTTTATTGCAACTCTTGGATTATTTGCATTATTTAAACCTAGACTTTTATTGTTATCATAATGTTTTGGCCATTGGACCTCCTAGCCTTCATCAGGCAATTGTGGATCTAAGTAGCACTCCAGTGTTTTGATCAATACTAAATAATAACAGGATATGATATCCATAGACATGGACAGTGTGAAGAAGAAAAATTACCCCCAGAGATTAAATAAAGGGTTCAGTTCAAAATTCCTTGATTCTTACTCAGATCAACAAGCTCCTTATGAAGGCTGGACGGTACAACAGCTGAAATATTGTAATAATAACAACAAATATAGGGATAATAGTCTAAGTGTAAATGATGATAACTGCTCATCTCAGAAATAAAGATTGTCATTCTTTAACCAATAAGCCATGTGATTCAGAAATAAAGCTATACGGCTGCTTTTGAATGAGTGTGTGTCTGTAATCTATGGAATAATAATCTGGGAGTTGTGATAAAATAAAAGAAATACTAGTCAAAAAATTAATAATAAACTTTTAAGTTGTCTGCAATGTCAATCTATTAATGATATTTTTGAAAAATTTAAAAAAAAAAACTTTACATATTTTGGTAAAGTGACTTTGGAGACCCAGTTTCATATCAATGGCAAAAGACTTTGCTGATAGATTTCAAGATCTGCAGCATAAATTCATTAACAATATAAAAGAAAATTTGATACAAATACAAGGTATGACAATTTACTTCCTGGAATGAACCCATGAATCCAAGATTTGCTTACCTGGTCATATTGGCTGCTGTCACCTTCAAAGTATTCCACTTATGAAGCAATGCACTATGTGAGACAATGGTACCATTACTGGAAACTTTCTTGTAATTCATTATCAAGTATACCTTTCAATAATGTAGTTATGTGTTGCTGGAATGTCAACAAATCTTATCCTTTCAGAGTATTTTTCATTTTTGGAAATAGTCAAAAACCACAGGGGTTGAAGTTTGTTGAATAAAAAAAACAACCCATTTTTGTAATGAATTTGCTAGCATTATTTTTCTCATTACAAAATCCTCTGTTTGAATCTGCCACACTGTTTCCTTAGCTATATTCAGTTCTTCTGCTATCAGTCGCACACTTAATCTTTGATCTGAGCACACCAAGGTTCACACTCTGTCCACATTTGCATCTATTCTTTGTGTTTTTGGCCACCCGCTTCTTATGTTATCATGCACATCTTCTCACCCTTCTTTGAACTGCCTGTGTCCCTCAAAACCACCCAATTTCTTAACAGTATATTCACCATAAGCTATTTTTAATAGGGTTAATGTTTCCCTATCACTTTTAACAACCTTCACACAAGACTTGATGTTAATCTGCTGCTCCAAATTCCTTTCACTCATTTCTGCCAACAGTATAACATGAATACATACAACTTCCTCTACTGCTGGGCAACAAATGACTCATCTGGTCTGCGTATCAAGAAATCAGAAGTTGGAACATTTCCAGCCATGCTCAGGTACAAATGTTTCCCTGACTCTGACCTCAGCAACACACTGCACTCATTCCAGGAATTGTCACTCTTTGTACAGTCATTTGGTGAATTTTGATCTGAAATTTTCACTGTATATATTCAATCTGTGTGATTAGTATCTGCCATTGAATAAAGTGCATTGGTACAGAAAGTCATGTTGAAAACATAATATTTATTGTTTAAAATAAATGCCTTTTTTTCTTTTCTTTTTTTTCATCATTTAAGTTACAGGCTTATTGATGTACCTATCACAACCTCACAATGAATACAAGTAAATGATTCATATTCTCAATAAACGTTCTATTTCATGGCATGTACAATATATATGTAACAGATATATGTTAAATCAAGAAAGAGAATTTAATTGTTTCAGTATCCGAAAATATTCTCTTAAGTACAACTTAGTTGAAATTATACCTTGTAAGTGCTGTCAGTGAGTCTGTCAAGGTCCTGTGTTTTATGTTGTTCTTTTTTTGTTTTAAGTTGCTAAGGCTGAAGGATGGACTACTGATGATGATACAAAAATGGTAACCCCTAAAAAGCCAGGTAAGTTGTTTTTTTTTTTTTTTACAACAAGTTGGATATTATTATTGTTTGGGTCATTACAGGTAACATATAGTGAATCCTAATTATATTTATTAATTAAGGTATCTTTCTGAAGATTGATGTTTTCCTATAAAATTAGAGTGATATCTACTTACAAAATATAATTTTTATTTTTTTTATACTATTGCCTGTGTATATAAAGATCATTAATATGCAACAAGTTGGGGTTTGGGAAGGCTTTAATATCAACACTAATGCAAAGCAACCATTTTGCTGATTACAAATGCTGATAATTTAGTAGACTGCTTTATATTTCTGAAATATTTTCAATATTGAACAATTTTGTGGCCTGTATAACCCTATATATTTAATAAGATATTTGTATGTAATATACAAGTCATTCCATCTCAAATCAACCAATGGCCACAGGTGGCCCTCTCAGAATAATATAGGAAAATTCACAGGTGTTCTTTGATCAAATTTATTGATAAATCCCAAATATTAAATCTCTCTTTTTAATAGTTTCAAAATCAGAGTATCTTGAAATTTCACTAATTTTGCTAAAGAAGGCTGTTAAGGAAATTCTGACATTCATAGCTTTAAGGATATTGCATGTACAGATTTTAAACTTTAAATTATTAGACAATAGTCAATATTTACTATAAATTATAAAAATATAAACAGCTTAGGTGTGTCTTTTGTACTTTTTTTTTATAAGGATCTGAAAATGGCCAAAATACAAAAAGTAAACTTCTCCTTTATAAAGTATGTCAAATACTGCATCCAAATTAGTTTTCCTGTCATTTATCACTTAATAGAATATTTCTATGCAATAAGCATATTTATTCCTGTTATAGGAAATGTCAGTATTACAATTTGTAATTGCTTAGTTTTTTTAACATCCTTAAAATTTCATGAAATCAACAAGCCATTTAGGCATTTTAAGAAAATTTTTATATTTTTACTACATATTTTACATGTCTGAAGATTATGTGACAGAAAAAAAATCATGGTTTTGTCAAATTTGACACCTTATAATTTTGATACTTAAGAAAATATGAAGCTGAAAGTTAATACACCTATAATTTTCTTTGCAAATAAACTATTTCTTGTTTTATTTTATCTTTGTTTCACATAGTTTAGATGCTATGGATCCTTAAAAATGTTTTTTTTGGATGATCTACAAAATTTTTAATTGAACAAAAAACTAAATCAAGGACCTTTAAAATAAAGATTCCATCAGCTTATTTTAATTCTAAATACATCAAGTCAAAATATTGGAAATGTGTCACAATTTGTTAAGCAATTTTATCAATACTTAAAAATATACACAAATCAGGATCATTAGTAAGACAAAAATCACATTATGGATATTTGTAAAGGAAGTGACATAACATAAATATTTAGGTTTAGTGATAATAGTTAATACTTTGAGGGATAAGTCAGTATATAATATGGTTTAATCCACTGTACAATAAAAAGGTAAAAACAAATATTGGGAAAATATTAATTAAATTCCTTCCATTAAAATATACAACAGAAATACATTAAAAAATTTCAGACCTGAAGATTGCAAGATTGAAACAGACTGTCACCACTCAATGTTGACAACAGTGTCCACTTCTATATTTACATTTATTTATATTTTCAAAAGTGGCCATTAATATATATATATATTAATGGCCACTCCTGAAAATATACACTTTTATCTCATTGGAACACCTGTAAATTTTCCTTCCCCCCACATATACACACACACACACACATATATATATATATATATATATATATATATATAGGAGTAGTTTATATTTAAGGAATCAGTAGTCAATAGTCAATTGACTGACTGTATGGCAAAATTGATTTGAGTATTAAAAAATCTACATGTATATATACAATGTGTGGGGATCAACTTTATCAAGAAAACTATGATGCAAGTGACTGGATGAAGAACCTTTTAAATAACATTTTTATCATTTAAAATATATTTACACATAACCTGTGATTTGTTTTTTCTCTCGTTTTCTTTTTCCAGAAGCTCCTCCAGATCCTTGCTTACCAAATGAAGAACACTTGTCTATTCTAACTGATTATGTATCTTATTTAGAAAATTGAAATTAATGATTTTCTGCTATAGATATTGAAAGGTAAGACAATTTCACAATAGAAAATATAAGTTTGCATTACAAATATTAAAGTGTTAGGTTGTGCATTTGATTCAATCTGTGGCTGGGCAGTGAGTACTTGAACTCTGTGGAAACAGAATGAGCAATAAATGGGCAATAATAAAAATAAGAACTAGATAAGATATGCTTAAACATGGGCAGTGGAACAAGAACAGTCTACCTCCATAGATTAAATAAAGGGTTCAGTTTGGAATTCCCTGTAGGCTACCTAGATCAACATACACCTGATAAAGACCGGGATAACAACAAAAAATATGAGGACAATAGTCCATATGTAAAATAGAATAACTAATGATAACCTTTCATCACAGAAATTCAAACAGAAAAAAAATGTGCTTCTATGTTTTAGTTTTCTAAGACAAGGATCTTCTGATGGTTTTTCAGTTAGTTTTTAAAATAACTTGTCTCTACTATATTAATATATACATACAGTAAGTTTCTGGGTTATGACAATCCCAACCTACAATGATTGTGGTTATAACACAGTCTCCATTTATCTTATTTTGACTATAAGTTTGTAAATGCCAGATTTGCTGCTGCTTCTGAGTACTGTAAGAGAGACAAGACCTTACACTTCGTCATTTCATCTACTGAGAACCAATGACATCACTGGCAATAAATATACAAGCAGCTTAAAACAATTTCATATGTATATCCTCCATGTGTTTTTTTTAGTCCTAATTTTGTTAATATTATGTCATAGAAATGTGATGTTATGTCCTAGATTATTACTTTACTATTGTGTTAGCATAGGTGACTGATGTATGTGCTTATTCACAAAAAAACGTGGGTACATTCCAACTTACACAGAAAATCACATTATGACGCATCTTAGGAATAGGACTGTCATGTCATGGACCACCTGTATTATTAATATCTGTATATATTATGTATGTATATATGTATACTCTGAAAAGAAAATGTATATACTCTAAAAAAAAATCTTTCATAACAGAAGAATCTCATTCTTTTATATATTTTCTCTCGTTTTTTTTTTTTATCTAAAGCAATACAACAGATTAGTATTATAATCCCAGCACAAAAATGCTAAAAAAGATATACAATACCCTAACATATTCTTGAAGTTTCTTTTTAAACTTGTGTTTTTAAGAAGGTCTCTATTTAGTACTAAAGACAAGAAGATACATTTTGCTGAAGAAGGGAAAAAAAAAAAACAAGAAAGTCAGGATTGAAGCTCAGAATACAGGAAACATTAGTTTTGTTTCCAATCAAAACTTGTGTAAATTTTTCTCATTTATTTTTAACAAAGCACTGACATTTTATTTGATTTTATTGGTCTTATTCTACAAATAAGAAATTCTCCAAATTCTTTTGTATTTTGTTTTCTTTTTTCATATCAGATCATTAAAATGGTGATATTAAAACAGAAATCAGTTTAAAATTGATTTTTCTCTCTTCCAGACAGTTGACATACCAATTACTGTTGCCATAGCATCAAGGCCTGTTCTTGACAACTGGGAGTTAATTCTCCTTATCCAGATTTGGCAACCAGGGTTTTTTCCACCAATCCCTAACCAAACAGAAATACAGGAGTTGCTAATGTCTTACTTCCTTGTCTCTTGTTTATTCTGCAGGAAATGTTAGTCTACTCCAAATTCAATTGTCTAGACATTTATTGCCTATTGTATATAAATACATCAGTTCTTTTGACTGGATTACAAAAAAGATATATTGAAAGATGTCTTGTGGAATTTCTAGCCTGATCTTTGTTCCTGAGATGTGGAATCTGTCTTTTCTGGTTCTGTCCAATGTGGTCACTACTCTGCTACAATTCCTCTTTGACTTCTCAACATTTTTTCTTATTTCTCAACTTTGAAATAAAATCTTTCAAATTAAATTTGTTCAATTTCCTCTTGCTTTTTTACCCACACCTCTCAGAT
Organism: Acanthosepion pharaonis; assembly: GCA_903632075.3. Classification (NCBI taxonomy): domain Eukaryota; kingdom Metazoa; phylum Mollusca; class Cephalopoda; order Sepiida; family Sepiidae; genus Acanthosepion; species Acanthosepion pharaonis. The sequence goes on along the minus strand of CAHIKZ030000085.1, from coordinate 457,745 downwards.
TTCAAATTAAAAATTAGAATTTTCAACATTATTAATTTTTTTCTCATGCAGTCCAGATATTTCAATATTTTAAGACAAATCTATTAGTATTACTATTACTGTATATACTTATGTATCATGCAACTTTTGAAGATCTAATTTTGAAGCTTATTTTAAGTTGGTTGCATCATACATGAGATATAAAATTAGCATATGTACTGCTGGCAATGGCTACGCCATTGGCCAAACTATATGTCCAAATGTAGTCAAATTAGCTTTAAAATTAGGTCTTCAAAGGTCGTATGATACACAAGTATATACAGTAATTTAAAAAATGTTTTGAAATTGATTTATGCTAAAAATTTATATTTTAATATATCATATCCTATGACCAAATCTCCTTAAAATTGGTATTTAACAGCCACACACAATTCAGCCAATTTTCCAGTGCCACATAAATTAAAAACATTGCATACCAATTGCAATTTTCTAAGATTGGTATCAAGAGGCAGTTCATGACACCAAGAATAGTTGCATTGTCTTAATTATCAAGATTGTAGTCATTCTTATAGCTGCTAAGTGAGCAGGAAGATTCTTTACCACAAATATGTTTGCTTTTTTTGGTTTTTGAAAGAATAAATTAAAAGTGATTTATGTAAATATGCCAAGTTTGCTTTTTAAAAAAAAAAAAAAAGCCATAAGATACTCTTGCTTAAAATATTTTCAGACAGCATTTTCATGATTAAAAGGTATACTTGTATATGTCTCCATATAATACATATTAAATAGGGAAGGAATAGTTTTACTTTTTTGTTCATGTATTATTGTGACAAGACCATGGTTAAGATGCCTGTTGATAACCCCAAATAAGGATCGATTCCCGCTATCACTTGTGCATTCAGACAAAACTGATTTTTAATATTTATAATATAAATTAAAACTGGGTATTCAATTTTGTCACTATTGGCATTGAATAAGAAGCTCTTTTATGTGTGTGTTGGTCCTAATCACAGTGGGAATAACTACAAATTATCCCCCTCCCTAACGTTGTAGACAAAACATACAGATGCATGCAGGGATTTCTTCCTAACCAATAAAATGGACCATTTCTTGTTTTTATCCGCCATATGGAATCAGAATAGTATAATCACTCGTCTATCACCATTCTTACTTTGGTAACATTTTGCCTTATTACTGTTGCTTTGCCTACTTTTGTGTTACATATATATATATATATATATATATATATATATATTGTCAGCTTAATATTATTTTGTCATTTTTTCTTTTGTTATTTTTTATTTGAAACTTTGTCAATTCTGTTTGTTGGGCATTTTTGTCAGCTGCATTTAACCATGTCCAATTATGTTTTTTTTTTTTTTTTTTTAAATTCCTATGAAAGATTTATCTGTTAAAAATGTTCATTCTTGAAATAATCTTTATTTTAGACAATTTAAGTTTTTTTTGTTTGCCACTTTTGAAAAAGATGAATGAAATTAATTTAGGATAAAGAATTATGAATATTAGCAAGATCTGTGAAAATTCCATTGTAAATCATTCCAATTTCAACAGTGCAAATTCTCTGTAACTTTGAGAAGAGTCATCATTATTCCAAGAGTTATTCAGATGATCAAACATATTCTTTTGGTTATGTAATTCCTGGAATATTTCAGACAATTCTCCAGCCCTCTTCATGTATACTATCTGTGCGGAAAAAGATCTATCTTTCAAGCAGTGCAAAGCAAAATACAGTAGCAGATAAAATTAAAAATAGAAATACATGTGAAAATTTCATGATTTTCCGATTTGATTTTCTGATGAATCTTGATTTAATTATTGAATTAAGTTCATGATGAATTCTACAACAATATTCGTATAAATACCCCCTATCATATCGTTAAATATTTGAGTTTAACAACTTTAACAAAATATAGCAATTATAGTCAGAAATATGAATGCTGGTTCTATTTAAAGAAGTAATGGGGTACAAATGAAAAGATTTGAAATTGGCAGCATTTTCTATTTCACTGAAATAAATGCTAAACACTTCTATCTTCTTTCTTTCATTTTCTCACTGAAACCAAGTAGCATCTCTGATATGTCTTTTCCACTTTTCACAATCAAAGCAAGAAATTTGATACATACTATTCCACTTCTTCCCCTGTCTTCAGGAATTAGACGTACAAACAGACGCTATGAAACGTGAAAAACTCTCCTTTAGAATTCATGCACACACCAACACCACAAGATATAGTGATTTTCCAAGCATAGCTTAGATGTGGCACATGGCTGAAAGTATGGAGCACCCAGTGAGGATCAAACTCACTACTCAATCAAAATTGTTCTAGCAAGACAAGCTAGCTAACCATTACACCGCCTACAAGTGCCCAACACAAGATATAAATATTAGATCATTGCAAAAATTTGTGCCTGATTAGAAAATTAAAAACAAAATTTTACATACTGATAAAAAAACATTTATTAGTCAAGTACATTGTTTCCAATGTGTTTAACAACTGTCTCCCATCATTCTACAAGCTTGTTGAAGCAATTTTCATAGAAACCTGTTTTTTGTTGGAAGAATGTTGTGAGGTAGTTTTTGACTGATTGTACAGTTAAAGTTTTTGTCATTTAAATCGTTCTGTAGAGATGGGAACACATGAAAATCTGGAGGAACCAAGCCAGGAGAATACAGTGGGTGCTGGAGGGTTTCCCATTTCAATTCTCTTAAGCTTCTACAAGGTCTGTTTTGCAACAGGTGGTCTTGCATTGTGGAAAATGACACATTTTCGATTTCTTGAAATCTTTTTTCTTGAACTCAGGTCTGTTTAAAAGGCAGTTGAGATATCAATTTTCAATCTCTTCCATCAAAATCTTTAGTTTATTCTCCACGCTAGCAAGCAGAGTTTCTTCCTTCATAATGGAAAATCGCAAGAAGCATGGTTCACCATTTAGGTTAAAATCAGCCTGACCGCTTTTTGTCTGTCCAAAGAACTCGAGTACAATTCAGATAAAGTTTCTGAATGTTTTTGTCGTAGTCCCAATGCTTACTAGTTTCCAAAATTCATAGAACATCATATGGTGAAAGTGAAACTTTTCATCTTTAAAGCATTCATTTGTAGAAAAAAGTTAAAATTCAACAAAGTCTGGCTCACAACTGAATGATACAAGCTTCCAATCTAGAATACAACAGAAATTCTTGCCAAAACAAATGTCAGTGTCAAGTTGCAATCATTTAATATTAATGAAAATTGAGCACAAACTTTTACAGTGATATGATGCATTCGATATACCTAAAAAATGAAAACAGCATGGAATTCAAAATATTGAAACTTTCCCCAATGAAAGAAAATTCTGATGAAGCTATTAAAAGCAAAACATGTCCATTTCCCACTTTTCCTTATTTAATCAATTAATATATTTTAATAGAATATTAAGTATAGTTAATATATTTTAATAATATATCATAAATTTGGGTATATAATCCTTATATAAATAAGTTATAAATTAATGACATTTGGAAAAATGTTCATGAAAGTATGTTTCAGAAAGACATCCAACTATGCATTTCACCTATATGGCTTCATCAGATCAAAGATGAAAAAATTTATTTGCATGTGTATGCATTTGCATGTATTTAAAATAATGAAATCTTATATTTTTCCCAAGCTGGCATTGCTTGAGAAAAAGGAAATGAGTGACTTAAAAAATCATATTCTGTCAACAAATTCAGACATTAAATATTAATAATATATTATAATTTAATGTCTGAATTTGTTAAACTTGACTGAATACAACGCAAGACCAAACAGGCTACATCATTTGTTGGAAATGTTATGTTCCTCAAACCAATTCTAGGCAACTTTGGTCTAATGTTATAGTGAATTACCCCATCCTTCATGAAGTCCGTGAATGGATATAAATGATCATGTTAATATGTTTAGGTAGACCCAATTCCTGCAACATGGGACCTTATACCATCACCATCCGACATGGTGCCTTGTTGAAAACTAGGGTCCAGGGCCTTATGAACTGTGTCAACTCAACCTTCCTATTAGCCTGAAACAATTAGGAATCATGAATCATTGGACTGCACCATACATTGTCCATAGGCTAATTATCATTGTCATGAGCCCAGGTGAGGGTCTGTGCCTATTATGATGATGTTAACCAGTAGGCCCTCTGCTCCTATATCCAATGAAAGCTAAAGAAGGCTTAATTAATCTGATGGATATACATCTGGTACCTCCTACATTGAATGTGGAGGTGATTTGAACCAGTATCACTTGTCTGTTACTTCAGACAATTCTATCCAGATGCCTCTGGTCATGATCATTAACCCTAGAACACTAACTATCAATTAAAGTTACACCACTACTAACCATGGGTATATCATACCTGATTTTGAAAATATCAAAAAACAAAAAATATTAAACATAAATCTTTATTTGAAATATTTTACATGCAGGCACTTCAAACTTTGTACTTTGAGTTAACATTAATAGGAACTGAAAAACATATTATTTAGGTAAGAAAATCAGGTACTGAAAATTGTAATTAAAAATAGGAAAATTTGTGCTGGGTACTATATACCCATGGTTAGTGTTCTAGGGTTAAGGACCTATGGTCATCCACAGTATTGTGGTAATGCGTTTCATCAGGTATTCCCAGTACACATATGATACAGTAGATTGAAGGGTATCAGATGTCTCCACAGTTTTAGAAATTAAATATCCCATCTGCTCAACACACTCTATTATGCCCCATATGAACCCTAATAATTCATGTCACATTGCCATGAGCAGCCCAAGTGGTGTTCACACTGACTCGTCAATATAGGAGTGGAGATATCCATGATGTCAAGGTATGATGGTTCCACCTACTATTACCTTTTTATACTGTTACCCATGATTTTTTGGCAAGTTAGTGTTTTAAATGTTGGTTTGTGCAACAAATTTGTATACATTTGATGAAAGAAGTAACAGTATTATCTATAATTTCCCAAAACATTTCCTTATAAAAATTGCTCTATTACATTTGTTTTACTCATTTTTTTTTCTCTTCTATTATTTCAAAACTTACATTTTGCAAATGTTCCTAGCTGTAGAATAAGCAAAATAACATTCTCTATAACTAAATGCTGAGATTTAGAAAATGTATTTGCCATCCTCCAAGAATAAATACTGCATATTGTCATTTTAGTGTAAAATATTTGGACATGATCTTATCTTGTGACCAGTGAGGAATTGTGGCAAAGAGCTGAGAAAGATTCCGGGTTGTGCAGAGGAAGTGGGGTTGAATAGGTAAACAGAACTAGTATCCAACACTATCAGCCAAACCCTGACCTGGAACCCACAGAAGAAAAGTAAGGAAGGATGCCCATGAAACAACTGGAGACATGACACTGAGAATGGATTAATGAGATGCAGAATCAACTGGATTGTAGCAATGAGGAAAGTCCAGAACTGTGTTTAATGAAGGATTGATGTTGATAGACAATGCTCGTCAGGGAATGGAAGAGCATCCTCCTCTTCCTCCTCATCCTCCTACTGCTACTACTACTTACAACTACTGCTGCTACTATGACAATTACCATTACCACTTGTTATTGGAGCTCTGGGAATGATATCAAAAGGAGCAAACAAATATGTAGCTCTAATATATTAGAATGACAAAAAAAAAATCATATCCATAGGTACTTCTCACATTTTGCATAAATTTCTCCCCAAGCAGTGACCACAATTATTTTTTTTCTTCCAGATTGCATCTCTTTGCTTCTTCTGACACAAAATAAACTTGTTTGGTCTAGTTGAGACTTGGGGGAACTCATAGTATACAAAGTAAAGGAAAAATCATAATAATAACAATGACAACAATAACAATAATAATAACAGCAGCAACAACAAGAGCACCTCCATCACCACTGCCACCACCACTAACAAAACATGACTGAAGATCATGTGATTGAGTGTCCATATGCTACTCAGTTAATCTTAGCTATTGTTGCAAACATTAGAACATGTTTTTCTTAGTACAATGCAAAGACACTGCCCAAGATAAGGCTTCCCTTAACTTTATTGATTTCTAGAATCAAAAAGTCCAAAACTGGGATTTTCTATGCTAAATATCACATAGTTTAAATTTTTTTATTGGGCCTTATTCATTGTCATAATTATTCTGTTATGAAAGAATCATTAATGGATGCATGAGTAGTAAGGTAAATTGTTATAGTAGATTCAGTATAAGATGTACACTATGTTGGTATTTGCAAACAAGTATATCAATATGCATGTGTGTGTTGATCAGAATTCAAGTCATGTAATTAAATCCACTTTTCCTAAACAGCTTTTTTATTAATACTAATCTGTAAAAATTCCAAATTAATTTCAACATGGATATAATTATTTGAATAATCTTAGGTTAGATATAGATATGATTATTTTGGTAGAGTTTACAGTGAAATAATCATTGAAGTAATGATTTTTCCCCCATCTCGTTTGTATCTAAGTCCAAGATAAAACACTTTACTAAAATTGCTGTAAGTTTTTGTCTGCACTTAATCTCTACCCTTAAACATTTGTCACATAAATCAAGTATCATTTACCAATTAAAATTATCACTTGTCCCAAAGGAATTAGTTATACCCAGAGCACATGCTTCTTGAATCAAAGCCAATGTTTTCATGAAAATAGATAGGAAAGATGTATAGGAAAAACTGGTTCTTAAAGAAACTTTCAAATTTCTTGTGTAGATTATTATTAATGTTTTTGTTTTTCTTTCATTTTTACTTACATTATCCATATTCGGACTAATGTCCTCATCTTTGTTGTTATTATCACAAAGTTTTGGCCATTGTGACCACAGGCCTTTTTCAGGTATCTGTCAATCCAGGTCACCTTTAGGGAATTTTAAATTGGACCCTTTATTTATTTATTTATTTATTTTTTAAATCACATATCACCCCATTCAAGGCAGTAAAGCCACTAAGACAGAATGGGTTACAGAGGGTGAAAAAATTAGGAACAGAAACATTAATAATAAGCGGGAAGAGAAAAGAGTAATCAGGACAGTAGATAGCAATTGACATTGCATTTAAATTTTTACAGATTGAAGTTGACTGGAAAGCATGGAGCTGGAAGGAAGAGAAAAGAAACTGTTAGCATAGAACTTATGGCTATATCTATCCAGCTCAACTATAAATTGATGAGATCTCAACGCCAGTCTAGTGCTGCACTTAAATTCATAAAATCTAGGTTCTATAGTGAAGAGCTCATTCGAACATTTACCATGAAAGTATTTATAGAAAAGTCACAGAGAGGCAACCTTACGGTGGTGGGATAGTGACTGAAGTCATGCCACCAGATCAGGACCAATAATATTGCTGATTCTTTTTTGGATATTATCAAGGAGCTCAAGGTAAATAGCAGGGGCACCAGACCATATATGGCAGCAATGGAAAAATGGTAGACTTTATGGGGTAAATTGTTCTCATTGTTTTTCATTTACGGATATACCAGTCGGTTCGACGATATTACAGTGGACATGGTTAAAAAAACCCGTTGTATGGACGATAGTGTTCTCTGGGACGATCCTATAGAGTCCTCGTTCTAGCACACAACGGAATATATAACCCAATGTGGGAAGAATGGGATTGGGTCTAACCCTGGCAAATTCCATTTTGCAGAGAATGAAGTAGAGTTTGCCGGGTTTTTATTAACAGACGACGATGTGAAACTAACAATGATTGAGACCATCCTTTACTTTCCCCACCCACAAGCATCACGGGCGTCAAGTCCTGATTTGGACTGGTGAATCAGGTATCTTATACATTCGCGCAAGCTGAAGCAATGGTCCCCTTCCGGGAATTACTGCACTCGAAGAACCGAAAATTTTATTGGGACGAAATGCTTGACCAACTTTTTGAGGTGTCGAAGCGAGTAATCGTGCGGAAAATTGAAGACGGAGTCAAGACGTTTGAGATCAATAAATAGACATGCCTTTCAACAGATTACAGTAAAACAGGAATCGGTTACTTTCTTTTTCAAAAACACTGTAATTGCCCTGGCGAAGTGAACCCAAATTGCGGTGATGGTCACTGGAAATTATTTTGGCCGGATCTCGATTTACCAATGATGCACAATCCCTCTATGCACTGATCGAAGCTGAAGCCCTGGATATTGTCTGTGGACTAAAATCATCTCAAATGTTTATATTGGGATTTCCAGATTTGCTAATTGACTGTTGACCATCAACCACTCATAAAGATTTTCTCAGATCGGGTCCTCTATAACATAAAGAACCCACGTCTCTTTAATTTCAAGGAACGCACACTAATGTACAAATTCAGGATTAAACATCTCCCTGGAAAAATCCCTAAATATTATCTCTATCTATAAAAGGCAGGATGTGCGTGTGTGTGTGTGTGTGTGTGTGTGTGTGTGTGTGTGCGAATGCACGGCCGCAATTTTCGACGGATTTGCACCAAAATTTACATGCACATGCTCCAAGTTAGTGGAAAGGCCAAGACCGACTTTGCATTTCCCAACTCCCATCGATAGTGAAAATAATTGATTTTTTTCATGCTTCTACGGCACTTTTCATGTAGTTTGCGGCCATTTTCTACTGGCTAGAGTGAGAGCCTATAGCCAGTTGCCACGAATAGGCAGGAAGATTCTATTGGCAAGCGTGAGAGCCAACAGCTGACTGACACGAAATGTAGCCGTCTCTTCTACTCTAATAGCTTCATGTCTCGCACCTCTCGCCTGTGGAACTCCTTTCCCTTCTCCTGTTTCCCTTGCGAGCTATAATCTCCAGCTATTCAATGTAATGTTCAATCGACATCTCAGTTGCCTTGATCTATCCACTACCCTCATCCTTTCTTCTATCACTCCTATCTGATCTTGCTATTTCCTGTAACCCCTTGCATCCTAGTGGCTTCCCGCCTTGCTTGGGGTGAAACGCTTAAAAAAAAAAAAAAAATCCAGAATCAGGATGGCTCTTACCCTTGTCGGTGGACGAAAACGGAGAATCTTGAAGATACTCGGTAACCGGCAGTACCGTATGCGGGTGGATGGAAGCAATCTATTAATTCTACGCAACCGTCGATTCTTTTGTAAAAACCACCCAGTTATTGATGTCCCCTATCATTCTATCCAGAGAGCAGGTCCCTTGACCTCATGGCACGCCAATTTACAGCCGGTTCATAATAGCAACACGGAAGATAGATTAACCACATCCAGGTGAGAACCGTATGATACCTCTGCAGGTTCTGTGGTCCGGCTGCAGCGACCCGGTGGATTCTCTATGGTGATTGTAATTCCCTTATCGCCCAAAGTAGAAAAAAACAAATACCGCGAATAAGGAACCAGAAGAAATGGAAATTGACGAAACCGCGGATTCAGTGGGACCAATACAAAATAATATTAGCGAACACCAATATCGGGCGACACCAGCCCCAGGTCAAACCCACGCCGAAATATGCAAGCACCTCGAACTCTATCCCAAGAATGCGAGGACAATCGTACACATATTCTGGGGCAAACCTCCAACTGACTACGTCAACTCTTCCTGTAGTTAGAGTAGGGAGGAGGCGTGTAGAATAGAAATGGAAGATCTCAGTAGATAGTGGGAGACTTTCACAGGCACATATGTTACTTTGTCCAGTGTTATATTTTTGTGATGTCAACGAACACTCGTTGCCGCTTCGTCTGATGTCAACAAATACTCGTTGTCACTTTCGTAATGCTCGTTGCAATAGAGACTTTATAATCGCAGACACAACTATAGTAATGCCGTTGAACAATACTGGTGTCAGACGCCTTCGAATAATCTCGCACTAATAGTATTTGCTCGATAATACTCACTCAAACATTAACCCGTATAATGATCCGAATAGAGATATAGTATAGTGAATAGAGTAGAGAATAGCGGTCTGTATAGTACTAGAGGATAGAGAAGAAGTGTAGATCGTTAGTCGTCAGGTACTTCTTACATATGTGCATTTCCTCTATGGTCACGTGGTCTACTTAATTCAATAATGGGATCGCCTGTGTTTGCTCACTGGCGATCTATGTTCAAACTCAAGTGTCGGCAGCAACACTTTATTCCTATATACTATATAACATATATAAACAGTTAAGTGACGAGACGCCAAGTGTATTTTTGTATTTGTATCTCGTTGGCACGAGAATAAAGTAATTGGGAATTACTATTACAATTGCCGTTGTGGTTATTTTACAAATATCACCAACCATCCATAAATAAAAATAAGAGACTTATTGCCTGTTATTAAATCTTTTTGTCACACGATTTTCTGTATTTAGCTGCATTCGATTTAGTTCTCAAAAAATAACAACACTTTCAAAAAATAATAATACATTCTATTTCTTAAAACACTGTTGAGTTTGAACAGAGATCGCCAGTGAGCAAACACAGGCGATCCCATTATTGAATTAAGTAGACCATTTGACCATAGAGGAAACGCATGTAGGAAATCGCGTGACGTCTAAATGATCGCTATTTCTAGTCTATCCTCTATACTATACGGATCGCTATTTCTAGTCTATCCTCTATTACTATTCGGATCACCATTTCTAGTCTATCCCCTATTATTATACGGACCGCTATTCTCTACTCTATTTACTATATTATTTCTCTATACGAATTACTATTATGTGGTTACTTTACCAGCGAATATTATCGAGCAAGGGCTATTAGTGCGAGTGATATTCGAAGGCATCTGACACCAGCATTGTTCAACAGCGTACTATGAGTTGTATCTGCGATTACAAAGTCTCTACTACACCGAGCATTACAAAAGTGACAACGAGTATTCGTTGGCATCACAAAAGTGGCAACGAGTGTTCATTAACATCACAAAAAATAATTTTCTTTTTTAATCACTGCCCTTGATGATTGACACATGTGAATTGAAAACTTGAACTAGATAACTTGCATTTTGGTCAAATTATCTACAAACAACAACTACATTTACAAAAGGATATTCATACATGAGAAATAAAGATAATTAAAACATGGCGACCTTTATTTATTTAATAAGATTTCCATTAAACATGACAGACATACAATGTCTATTGTTTTTACAAGGCGCTTAAAAGAACAACTGCTGCCCAAATAAACTAATTTTCATTTTGTGCGTGCGTGTCTAGGCCCTATTCTAGTCTCTTAACTATTTCTCACACCTTATTTTTTATTGCTTTTTATTTTCCATCCCAGATTCTTATTCTTCAATCATTAATCAGTATAAATTGGAAATAAAAATCAGTTTATCACAAATTATTATTATTTTCATTAAAATTATTCTCATTCTCTTTATTTCCAGTTCATGTTGATTATTTAAAGGCTATCAAATGATAATCTGGATGTTGCAATAAAAGAAAAAACAAAAAAAAACAAAACAAAAGTTACTTATAATTGACAAAGCTTCATGTGGGAAATTCAAATAATATTACATCTTATATAATTTCAAGTTTTTCAAACCATTGAACTTATTTATGCCACTCTCGTTACCAAAACATTTTGGCCATCCATTCTATAGCCTTCTTCTGTTGTAAAGTCAGTAAAGAAAGAGAATATTTCCCAGAAAACAGTTGTTTTACATTTACTCTATTTTCACAAGGGCAAAATTTGTCTCTTTTCACAAGGGCAAAATTTGGTTCTTTTCATAAGGGCAAAATTTGGCTCTTTTCATAAGGGCAAAATTTAGCTCCCTTTTCACAAGAGCAAAATAAGTTGTTTTTTTTTATGTGAATACACAAATGTGTCTGATGACTGTTTCCAAACAATGCTCAGTTCCACTGGCTTTTGCCAGAGGCATTAGGGTGTTTGCTATTGCTGTGTTTGGTGTTGATAGTGTGTTTAATCTCTTAACTCGCCCTTTAGCGCAATGGAGAGGTGATAACTGTGATGTATTGTTTTGGCATACTCTGTCTGTAAAAAGAGCAACTCGCAGTGAACTGCTTTAAATAAGAAAAAAAAAAACTGGAAGTGATGGAAACCAAAAAAGAAATATTGACACTGGTTCAGCTAATTCCCAACAATATAAGCCACACAATAAATTTCATTCTTACCAATTCATGTAAACCAGAAGAAGGCTTTCGTATCCTTTTCTTGCCAAACGGAGAAATTCACAACATGCTAAAATCCACACAAACTTGGTTTATATACTTGTCAAGCTAATATATGCCACTTCCTTCAATTTTCTTACCTTCCAATAATATTCCTTATCTATTATTTGGACATCATCTCAGAGAGAATAGTGTAAATAGTTTCTAAATTTGCCCCTCTTTTTCAGGCTACATCTGGTTTCTGGGATATCACAAAAGAAAATCTTTGAGACCACTTCTCTTCACACGTTACAAATAGTGTCTATGTTATTGATGACCATCCTAGTGTAATGTTCATAAATCTTTCTGATCTTTCTGATTCATTTAGCTGCTCCTCTTGTATATGATATACTTAATGTAGGTATTGATTCTTTGAGATTCAGTCTCCTTTTCTTATCTTGGGAGTAACTCTTTTCTCAAAATTATGAAATGTATCCCGTTTGTAAAAATTGAGTGTTGTATCCTTATTAGCATAGTTTCTGAAATTATGTGGATGTGAATAAATATTAGATGCTTGCATTGATTTCAAACCAGGTAGCTAAAATCAGGAATATTTATCTCATGAAAAACAAAAAAATAAAATCCAACAACTTAACCTACAACTTCTTGGTGTTACTTTAAACATACGCCTTTCTTTTTCACATATTGAGGACCATTTTCCTTACTGTTTGTGTTTTCTTGATTTCAGATGAAAAATATAGAATTTTCTAACATATTTAATTGATTTCTTCTACTTTCCAAAATTAAAGATTACAATTATATTTTAGATATATGGAAAACAGAAGATATCCGCTTGTACTGACATCAGGAGAATATGGGTTAAATCATTTACCTTAAAAGATAAAATGCACACTGAAAATGCATATTACTGTGATAAAAGAAAATTGCATTCTGTCCAAATTTTGGCAAACTTGGACCTTTATGTTCGCAAAAAAAACTCAAAAAAACAAAACAAAAAAAAAACAGTGTATAGAAAGGACAGTTTTTCTATTGACACCGCTATTATTTTAACTATCTTCGCTCTTAGACAATGTTTATTGTTTTAAAAAGCGATGATTAGAATTGTAATAAAACCTAAACATACGTTGAAAATTAATTTATAAATTTCTTTCTAGTTCTTTAGAATTTACAACAAAAATATTAAACACTATTTATTTATTTATTAGATTGTTTATTTACAAGAATAATATTATATTTACAGCATTTTTAAAAAATAATACAATGCAATTCAATATTTATCATTTACCTATTTACAAAGAAATAAACGTGAAAACAATCATTATTCATAAATTTATAAACATTTACTAAATTATTAAATTATGTGTAACAACTATGAGGAAATCCTTATTATTTTTATTTACCATTTTATAAATTTCAAATCAATTGGCAATTAGCTGATGTTTTGCCATCCATTCCAATAAAGAATATAATGAATAAATAATGATGGTAGATTCACTCGTTTGCATATCGACATTGTTGGACCCCCTCCTCAATACATATGGTTACCAACTATATGCTCACCATAGTGGATCGTTTTAGTTGATGGCCTGCTGCTTTTCCTATCCTAAATACTTCCACAGAGACTATCACAAAAGTCGTACAAAGCAACTGGATCAGTACGTGAAGTGCCATCTGTGATTACTACTGATAGTAAATCATAGTTTCAATCAACACTCTTCTACGAATTTGTCAACCTACTCAGAGTTGAACATATCCAAACTACTGCTTCCCGTCCTTGTGACAACGGGATTGTGGTAAGATTCCACAGACAGCTAAAAAATACATTAGCCACAAAGGTTGATCCTTATGACTGGGTAGATAGCATACCTATTATCCATCTATCAATTCACACTACTCTGAAAGAAAACCTACATGGTACATCTGGTCAATACTTTGAGATAATAACATTATGCGCTAAAATATAAAAGTTATAATATTTAAAGTTCTGCTTATAGCCTTATCTCCATTCTTGGATTATGTAGATTTTACAAGCATAAAGAGGTAAACATTGCCAATTATTTGTGTAATATTATAAAATGTTGCTTAGTGTTTCTGGTTACCTATTAAACCTTTAATGATGCAATAAAACCAGATTAACTTTGCTAACGCTATTTTTTAGCAAGATAAACTTATTTTAAAATTTTGTTTGGTGTCATTTAATTCTCTTATTTCCTTAATCTGACACTTTCATCATTTTATCTATCATTATCTTTATTTTCTATTGACGAATCCATCTGAATAAATTCATTTTTATCTGGACTTGCTGCTTTCAGTCAATCAATGGCATCTTATATTTTTCCATTTTAGGGAAACATGGAGGCTGCCATTTTGTTTCCTAATGTTATACTACTTTAATTCAGATCTCTTTCTGATTCACAAATACATTTCAATGGACATGTTGACCGGATGTGAGCGCTAAGAAAGCAAAATTCAAAATAAAAAAGTTGTCTTCTTCGCAGGGGCTCCGAGCATGATATCCGGTCCACAAAACAAATCCCAACAAAAATCTAAAATACATGAAAGCCGCCGCCACCGCCACCGCTGCCCCCCCCCCCAATTGGATGAGCCTTGGAGCCAACACCTATTAAACTACAGATATAAAAATAACACTCCTCGCCGACAACTCAACACTTCGACATCATTACATGACTGTCAGCCCATCCACACACTTCGCCAGTGTTGATTTCAATCCTGAAGATAGATGGATCAACCGCAGCAATGGCACCCCAAGTGTGCTACCACGCAGCTTCACTAATCCATTCCAGGCCTCTCTCGTTGTCACCACAATGAACCAACAAATCTCTTAACACCCGGCCTTCTGAAAATTGGCCAATACACGCTGTTGAAATTTAAATCCTTGTTTGTTCTTTCCCTTTCAACGATACGCTCATTATAAAACTGAAAATTACTTCCTGTTCCCAACTAAAAAGAAAAAAGCTTAACAGCTCATGTGCTAAACAATTTTTTATGTACATATCAGGATATATACAGGTCAGGATAGCTAAGAAACAACCATTAAATTATTTACCATTTTTTAAAGAAATCAATTTGAAAAGGAATTATTTTATTAAAGAATTTTTTAAAAAATTACAAAATTGTGAAAACGCAAGGAGCTGTTGAGGGTGAAAGAGAATGTCAAGACGTTATAAGGTACCGGAAACCCAACCTAAACAGGAAACAAGGAATTAACATCTACTCCTGTTAAAAACAAAACAGGGGAGAAGTGTGAACTGGGCGATAGGCAAACCGTATTACTCCTGCAAAAATAACCAATGAAATACAATAATTGGTTGATATATTTAAGGGTAAAAGTGCTCAATATCAGTGATAGAGTGTATGTAAATATAAAAGTGAAGTCAACACCGAACGGTGACAGTCGGTTTCATACTTAAACGCAATCATCCTGGTCTGAAGATTGCGCTAAAGCATGAAACCGACTGTCACCACATGGTGTTGTCCTCAGTGTTCAATGTATATATATATATATATATATATATATATATATATATATATATATATATATATATATATGAATAAAAATGACAATAGGAAAACTAGTAATTGCTGACGCGTTTCGTCCAATGTGGACTTTATCAAAGCAAAACGCGTCAGCAATTACTAGTTTTCCTATTGTCATTTTTATTCATAAATATTGTCTTCTACTGGTTAAATCGGAGAAATTTTCATATATATATATATATATATATATATATATATATATATACACTGACATGCTTAAAATTCATGGGTTAGGTAACCAGTATCATTTTGGACTCCCTATTTCTCTCTCTCTCTCTAACCTAGTGAAGGACAGTAGATTGACGTGGCTTGATTGCTGCAAGTGGCCAGAAGACACCTGAAGAGATATAGAGGCATGCCGTCTCAATAGCTTTGTGCAGTTTATTAATATTCGTTGATGTTAGGATCTTGCGTACAAATAGCCCTCATCTACATCCCATTTACCAGAAGTCTCTCTCAAACTAATTGGTTACCGAACAATATTTAGGCAGAGCAGTCGACCCAACCCATGCGACATGAACACACCCCGCATGATTATGGGACTACTATCAGCCTGCATTATGCCTTGTTGACAACTGACCTCATGGGGCGTACACCACACCTAAGCCCTACCATCAGCATCAATCAATTCGAATGGTGACTCATTGAAAACACCGCATGTTGCTAGTCGTCCAGAGTCCAATTAGTGAAGCCATGAGACCAAGACTGGCACTGTGTCAGATGTCAGAATGTTAATAGGATCACTCTGGTAGGTATTCTCATTCCATATCCTATGGAAGTTAAAAAGAAATTCTAAACTAACCTGCCGTATATGTATCTGATACCTCTTGTATTGAATGTAGATGTGATTTGAGCCAGTGTCGCTTATCCGTTGATACGGACAAATTTAGCCAAACCCCTCTGCTTACAATCATTATACACTTGTTGTCAGCCACGACACTGGACCACCGTGTTTGGTAATCCCTTTCATCAAATATTCCCAGTACACATGTCACCGTATTTTCAGGAATATCAGATGATCCCACAATTAAAGAAACGTGCCATTCAAGCTCTGAATTCATGTTGCCTTCTGCCATAAGCAACCTAGCCAGTATCCATAGTGACGCATCAGATGTTAAAACAACTTATATAGGTTTGGTCATTTCTGTGATAAGGTGCCACCAACCATTACCTTTACATACTGGCTTCTGGCATGTCTACATATATATATATATATATATATATATATATATATATATATAGAGAGAGAGAGAGAGAGAGAGAGAGAGAGAGAGAGAGAGGGAGAGAGAGAGGGTGAGAGAGAGAGGGTGAGAGAGGCTGCTATTAACAAAAACGATAGCTACTGTCAAATTTAAACATTTCTTAAAAACTTTTACATACTATTTTGGAAATGCCAATTTTTTTTTGTGTGTGTACGATTAATTGTTTACATAGAAAAAGTTGATGCGGTTACTTAATACTTACTGTATATACAAATTTTGTTTTCTAAGTTATTCTTGGTATTGTTGAAACTAAAAACTGTGTGAGGGAACATAAGTTTAATAGAATATTTGTCACCACCCTAAATAGTAATCTTTGGTTCTCCTACATACAATAGTTCAATACAATTCATACAACAATCATAAAGCACTTCTATGAACTTTGTGTTAAAACTTGGCCATTGAGAATCCACATGAGCTGATCAGTTCTCAGAAAATCCATTTTTATTTATCATTAAGAACAAGACATATTAACAAATCGTTTCTGGAAAGGATCAGTACCAGCAGTGGCGGGCCTACTATGAAACTAATGAAGCTTAAGCTTCAAGGTCCCTAATCCCAGAGGGGCTCCTGATGCAACTTTTTTAATGAGTAGATTTTTCAATATATGTCTATATCTCTGAGATGAGGTATTATGATTATTTACATTATTTACATTATTCGGACATCCTTTTCATTGCTATATTCACAAAGTTTCGGCCTTCTTCAGCAGAACACCCTTGAAGACACATGGCCCAGTGGATAAAGGCGTTGGTTAGTTCCAGTCACTAGACCCAAAGAGTTGTGAGTTCAATACCAGGCTACAACAGTAGTGAACCAAAACTTGGAGAGTTGAACTAAAGGGAAATAACTGAGACACCCGGAAGAGGTATGACACGTGGAACTAGAACAATCTACGCCGGTGGACGAAATAAAGGGTTCGGTTCGAAATCCCAATCACCTGAAGAAGGCCGGAGAGTACAACGACCGAAACGTTGTGAATATGGCAATGAAGATGAAGATAACGAATAATGTAAATAATGTAAGTAGTAAATTCTTCAGCAAAATCAATGTTTTTTTTAAGTGTTTGCTATTAAAATAAGGCCATTTTAGTGATAGAATCGTAAGCTAATGTGTTGAAGTTACTAATATTGGCGTTAAAATATATTCTAATACTCATTTCATATAACCTCAAAATTCCTTTGTGATCGGTCAAACTTTAAAATATTTATTTTCTCTTTCCAAGCACCCGATTATCACAGTATAGATTTTACATTTATACAAATAAAACTATTTGGTAGGTGTGCAGTACAAAAGAATTTCCTAAGCTCGAATATCTTACTCACATGGGTGGTGAAAATTGCAACTGAGAGTAAAAAATTTACAGCTTTGTCGCATACAAATACAAAATTAATCATTCGCTTTTTATCGTTCATCGTGTGACCAAATGTTAATTAATAATTATGTTTCTACCCAATTTTAAATTAAATTGGCTTCTATATCAAATTACAAAGATCTGAACATGGGTGGCATGACTCTTTTGGCAAAAGCATTTCACACATTTGAAATGACCCAGACCAAAGAGCTAAATAATAGGTAACATATTTTTACACATTTCATTTACTAAATTTATGGAGCTCAACAAGGCTTTGATAAGAAAAAACACAATTTCAGAACTTTTACTTTTTAGATAAAATACCTCAGTTTGTTTCTTCTGGAGAGGCTATGCTCTAATGTTCAGATCACGCTTAAAACACAACTTCTTGTTAAGAAGCATTGAACCCAGTCAGTACTTAGATGGAAGACTGTGTAAGAAAATCGGGTGCTGTAAGCAACTTCCTAAAATTCAAAATATTTTTCGGTTTTAAATAAGCAACAAAGAGTTGATAAGCCTTATAAAACAAATCAATCAATGCTTCTAGAGAAAACTGTTTCTTTCTAACATGAAAATATTGTTTTCGTATGTAATTTAAATATTCAGATTTGAAACCATGTTCCCTTTCAATACCAAGTACATCCTCTCCTATGTATGTACGTGTATATTTATTTATATACATCTTCGTGTATGCATATTTATACACACACACACACACACACACACACACACACACACGCACACATATATACTTATATGTATTTATATCCATTTTGGAATTATCCCTACGAAATTCGTGCATGCATATACGCAGCTAAAAAATCCATATATATATATATATGGATTTTTTATCTGTGTATAAATATGCATGCACTAATATATATATATATATATATATATATATATATATATATATATATATATATATATATATATATGATAATTGTATGGATAATTCCAAATAGGATATAAATCCAAAAAGAGGTCAATGCAAGAACAGAACAAAGACGAAACCGAAAAATCAGTCTTACGAAATAAAATATTACCATGGATTCATAAAGTCTACGCTCTCATTATATATATATATATATATATATATATATATATATATATGTTTTATGTGTGTATCTAGAGTTATAGGAGCCTTTTATTTTTCAAACACGGTCAGTACATTATGGCTGTGTTCATAGTTGATGTTATCAGACATCTGATTTTATTTGTACAACACAGACAGCCAAATACAAATACAAATGAAGCCAAATACAGTAAAAATAAAATCATCCTTGAATCCGCATATCACCCTGTTATGCATGGGCTGTATTTTTCCTCCCATTTCCATAAAAACACCGATATACGCAACCATATATAAATCCAAAATTTAAAAAATTAAGCAGTTTGTCTGACGATCGCAAATAGCGTGAAACCCGGGGTCACAAACTCACACCAATCCAACTAAATATTTTATCTCTATCACTGATATTGAGCGCTTTCTAATAAGTACCGCGCATAAAAAATTGCACACACACATATATATATAGACATTATATATATATATATATATATATATATATATATATATATATATATATATATATATATATATGTATATATATATATATATATATATATATATATATATGAAGAAATATAGTTGTAAGGTGTGATATATTTCTGGGATAAAGTGCTCAGTATCAGAGATAGAGCGTATGTAAATATAAATATAAAAGTGAACATTGAAGTCAACACTCAGCGGCAACAGTCTGTTTCATGCTGGACGCAACCGTCAGGCTGCGAATCATTTTATATATATATATATATATATATATATATATATATATATATACAGTTGCAGCCAAAATGTTCAGAACGGCATTGTTTTCATCAGAAAAGTAGGTATAATTTTTTATCAAAGTTGTTTTATATTCTATAATTTTAACAGACAATAAATACGATTTTTTGTAATTTGAGAGGATAATACAAAAGTTATGGATGATTTAGTGATTTACTGCAAGCTTATAGAATTCTCTGGTCATAACTCAGTATGTTAGTTTGTTGTAGCGGTTTATAACATGCTTTTGTTATAATTGCTAATAAATATTATTATTATTATTATTATTATTAAACTCTACTCTGTATTGAACACTTTTTAAAATTATGTTTGGACATTGGTATTAACCTACCTTACGCTTCGATATATATGTATTTATTTTTATTGCGTTATTTTTATTATTTGAAACGTTATTATGATGATACTCGTATTTGAAAAAGACGCCCCATTTTTTTATTTAAAACAGCATGTATTAATTCTATCGACCTGCATAATCGAGAATTCTTAATAAAGAAAAATGTGCTCTCCGGAAGGTATGGAAGCTACGCTCCTTTTATAGGAGAAACCACTGCTCGGCTACAGAGACCGCAGCAGTTCTGGAAGGCTCTGCCCCCCGCCTTAAGGAAACCATACTTCCGCATTCAGATCATTTTTCTGGAAAACCCATATCTGTTTATTGAAACAGAGGCAATTTATTAAGAATTTAGAATGTAGTTATTTTTAATATGACATTTTTATTAATTCAAACATCATTATTAGGGAATACTGGTATTTTTATTTAAAACAATATGTATTAAGTCTATCGACCTGCATAAAAATAACATCGAGCGAATGAATCCTTTTTGGTTTTTAAATGAGACAATCCGTCATCAGATTTCATTGACTGGCACTGCAGAATCACAAATAACTTTATCAAATAGAAAAAAAACATTACTCGCAAACTTTCAACGGTAATAAAAACTAAAATAGGTATCACATAGAAAAGAAAATAAGGATAGAGTTAAGATGTTGACTTTACACACAGTACCTTAAACAACAGGCTAGGAAGGAAATTCCCATCTAGAAAGATGGATAACAGTTAACTTTAGAAGTTTCATTTCTTGAAAGACTGTTTCAGCCGACAGTAACTAACGTTTTTTTTTTAATCATTTCAACCAAAGCAAGGCGACAATGCCACTAAGACGCAAGTAGTTGTTGGGAGTAAAAGAGAATGGGAAGACTTTAGTGTGAAGAAAGGACAATAAAGGGAGTTAATTTTTTGATAGAATGTACATGGTAGGAAAGCAAGAAACTGGAAGAATGTTCCACAGGCGAGAAGTGTGAGAAAAGAAACTATTAGAATAGAATTTAACAAGGAATATGGAATAATATTAACTATGAGAAGATAAGGGTATAAGGATAGTGTTTCTTTGCCTTGAAAATAATCATTCAAAATCCAAACTTTTATTTCGGCTTGGCGATAAACTTCTAACACCGATTGAAAATTCATATACATTTCAACTACAAAGCATTAAAACTTTTGAGACACAAAGCAATACTAATTGTTAATGCGTGATACTTGGTAAGCAGCATTCATTTCTGTTCAATCTAATTACAATGAAGTAAAAAGAATGACAAATTAAAAAGAAAAATATAAATTTTATTTAGTTTAATGTCTATAGAAGTAATTTCCAAAAATATAAATTTTATTTAGTTTAAATGTCTTACAGACAACGACAAATATCTTAAAATCATGGAAACCAACGTAATCTATGTATTAAGTTTCTTACTTGATCGCTACTTCTATACATTACTGCTATACAATATCTCAAACTAAAACTAGTCCTTGATATTTTAATCTTCCCACTTCCAAAAATGTTGACTGCTTTTGGCAGTGTGGGGAATGCAGAGTGCGATTATCTCCTTTTGAGTAAGTTGAATTCACGAGGGTCATGTGTTACTGTTTATAAACAACAAATCTTCGACGATCTTTCCTGAACGATCATATCTGCTCACAAAACGTACCTTAACGTAAACAATGACAACTTATAACGAAATAGATTAAGTCCGACAATTTGGACTTTGCTAACCAGACGCTTCTCTGTAGTTAAATGGCATAGCACGTCAGATCAAATGACGGTTTCCGTATAGGAATACATGCTCGATTCCTGTCGGAGAACGCATATTTTCTACGAAATTTTTAGAACATTCAAAGCAGTAAATGCAATTAATACTGTTTAATTAAAAACAGAGCATTTACTTAATTAAAGTGTACCTATAAAAATAACGTATAAACAAAATATATTAAATAATTTTCGAACTTAATACATTTCATCATATATATATATATATATATATATATATATATATACACACACAAACTGAACTTTCACCCATCATAATGGATGGGTGTCCTCTCCTTGCTTTGGACGTCTATTGAGACTCAAGCTCACCCCAGACCCCAAGAAGTGGAAGTCGTGTATACGATATATACTAGAGATGCTGGGAAAATAGTCGGTTCATTGTACCCTTCCAGTAAGTATCTGACACCGCTTGCTACACTCTATCTTATATTCCATTAATAATAAGTAAGTTCCACTCTGGCAGCTTCTTCTCAAGAACTGCTACTTTGTGGAACAGACGCCTGGCAGGAAGTTTTCCTGATCACTACACGCTTGACCTCTTCAAGTTTAGAATTAACCGTTATCTTTCCTACATAACTTCATGAACAACACTTTTTGCAGTCTCTTACGTTCATGCAGCACCACACGGTAACCATCTACATTGAGTGGCTCTTGGACCGTGTATTGGGGAATATTTGTTATATATATATATATATATATATATATATATATATATATATATATATATATTTGTTTGAATAAAAGACAGACCACGTTAAGATTCCATGTAATAAGCTATTTCACTATAATATATCCTCTCTCCCACATCACTCCCTCACTTCGTTAATTTCACGTATACTTGATGAGGTCCGTCAAAAACCTGTGAATTTCTTTTCATTTTTCATTTCAGCTTTTGGAAGTAAAGTCTGATGATCCAGAACCCTGTTAAAGGGGTTATGGTGAAATAGCTTATTACATGGAATCTTAACGTAGTCTGTCTTTTATTCAAACATATCTGCTCTGAGATTTACATTGAGCTCTCTGGATATCATCCTCCTCAGGTCTACCCATACGGATTACCTAAGTTTGCATAAACTATATATATATATATATATATATATATATATACACGTTGAACAGCGACTTCCACCCGTAGAACAGCGACTTTCAAATATATATATATATATATTATCTGACGATTGCGTCTAGCATGAAACAGCCTGTCGCCTCTAAGTGTTGACTTCAATGTTCACTTTTATATATATATATATATATATATATGTGCGTATGTGTGTGTGTGTGTGTGTATGTGTGTGTGTGTATTTAGGCAGCAATCCTTCTTCTTTCATGCACATTTCATTGAATACGATAGAAAAGGTGCTTTGACTTTCTATACAGTTTCACATGTTGTCTTATAATTTTCTTCTTTTCGGGTGATAAATTATATAAAAACTGTCCAATTGTTCTTTTTATCTTCGCTACTGTTAGTTTTATGCATTCTTCATAGTCTTCATGCAGAAATGGAGGGATCTATACATATATATATATATATATATGCGCAGTACTTGGTAATCACAAACTGATGCTCGGCACAAAGGCTTAGAAGACGGAGTTCGTTAGCATTCATTTTCCCAATACCCTGCGAGCCAATGATCCCTGTCCTGACTGACGTATTGGAGCCCACTCGGGCATTAAAATCTGCAAGGCGGATAATTTTGTCAGTCCAAGGTACCGCTCCCAGGGCTGTACCGAAAGATTTGTAGAAGGCATCCTTTATCTCTTAGTCGGCATCCAGGGTCGGAGTATACACACTGAAAATGGTTGCATAGACATTATTGGAGAGATGAATTCTGAAGGTCATTAGTCTTTTGCTGTACCCAGTTGGAACAGAAAGGAGGTTCCTTCGAAGCATTGAGCGAACAGCGATTCCAACGCCATGGACTCGACTTTCTCTGGCAGGAAGACCTTTCCAGAAATATGTATATCCCTCGCCCTCCTCAGTTAGAGAACCTTCATCGGGGAATCTTGTTTCGCTGAGTGCAGCGATGTTTACATTGTAGCGCATGTTAAGATGCGATCAGAGCAGTTCTTCGGTCTGGTCTACTACGATCGGGACAGTCCGATAGGGTTCGTATATTCCAGGTAACAAGAACAAAACATTTCAATTTTTTTCGTCGACCGCGATAAGGGGCGACCAACCAGGTGTGGCCTCTTGGCCAGTTGAGCATCTTTTAGGCTACCTTTTATAGCCTTCCCACTATGCGAGGCAGGTGGTGCCTCTCCTTGAAAACGATCCGCCTGGTCGCGCAAATAGGACATGAGACGATGCATAGTCCCAGGGGCGCAACGAAATGGCCATCTTGCTTACACCGCCCACCGAGAGCATGGCACAAATAATAAAAAAGCACAATAGGAAAATTATCAACAAACCACACGAACAAACTAAACCCACGTGCAACTGCAGAATAAAGAACGAATGTCCCTTAAACGGAAATTGTTTACAAAACAACGTAATATACCAAGCCACGATAAAATCACCAGATAATGAAGAAAAAAGTATACATAGAGTAACTGAAGGACCCTGGAAGCAAAGAAATTATACACAAAAACATCGTTCACAAATAGTAAATATGCGAACAGTACTATGCTTTCTAAGTATATCTGGGAAATAAAAACAAAACGCACATCACACCAAAAATATCTTGGAAGATAAGGAAAAAGTCATCAGCCTACAACAACCAATCAAAAAACTTGCAAACTTTGCTTGGAGGAAAAATAGCTATCATTACTTTCCCCGACCAAAATAAATTATTAAATAAAAGATCCGAGCTCATCTCAAAATGCAGGCATGAAAATAAATTTTTTACTACGTAACCTAAAAATGAAAAAACGGAAAAAATAAAATAAAAACAAACAAATACACTAATAAAAATAAATAAAATAAAATAAATAAATACTATGTTTGCTTAAAAAAACGAAAACCGAAAAGAAAAAAATACAAATAAATTGACCTAAATTCATCCAACCAATCCCAAATTAAAAACTGTTCCCGCCAAAAAATAATAGTTAGAATGAACTACAACAACCAACCCCAAAAATTGAACAAATAGCTTTAATTAAATTCTCAAACCAAAACAAAAACTGTTAAATACGTGATATAAACAAATTTTACTACGTTAATAAATAAATAAATAAAATAAAAAAATAAAAAATAAAACGAGCAATATAATTTGACCCAAATAAATAGACAAAGCGACTTCCGGTAAAAAATAATCGCCATAATAGAATACCCACAATGCACCACTAACCCGCATATATATAAATAGCCGAGAAAAATAACAGCATATGTGGCCTGACGATTGCATATATATAGCATGAAACAGACTGTCGCCTCTAAGTGTTGACTTCTATGTTCACTTTTATATTTACACACGCTCTATTTCTGATATTGAGCACTTTATCCCATAAATATAGCACACCTTAAGACTATATTTCTTTATATATATATATATATATATACTTCCAAGGATTAAAAGATTTTTAATTCGACATTATTATATCGTTATTTTAGTGGATACCCTTATTTGAGTAGAACGCCTTATTCTTTTTGTACAGTATTTATCTAATCTACCGGCCTACACATATATCTTTTACGTAGTTAGTCCAAAAACCTATCAACATCTTTCCCGTGTATGCTGCCTATCGTAGGTGTAAGAAAGGAAATTTGTCGGTTACTTTCGATTAATGCTAAAAGCACTTCGCTATGAATTAAGCCCTCTGGTAGTCGGTAATGCTTATATCTTGTATATAATGCATTAAAAATTCCTTTTCTCTGTGATGACCTAAGGATGAGAGTCTCCGACTGATGTCAAGTCGGTCATGTCTAGCAACACTGGTGAGCTGTGAAACAGTCTGTCTGTGTATGACTATATATATATATATATATATATATATATATATATATATATATATATATATATATATGTAGATATATATATTTTTATATATATATATATTTAAGCATAAAAGGAAAACTTATCTTAGCCGACGCAAGGGTTTTATTTTGTAACAGATATACAAGAACAAAAATGTTTTTGGTTTTTCAAAAGTTTTAAATTTAAGAACGCTCATAAATATTCATTAGATTAGTTGAAAAATCTAAGCTAGCTATGGAGGACTCCATGCATAAAATAAATGTTATAAAATATATAACAAATGAAAGGGTCATTTTTAGTGGGTATATGTGTTTAAGCATACTCCCTCGTTTTATTAAATAATAAATAACACAGTTTAACAGTGTTTTTCCAGATTAAAAAGCGAATACAGATTCGATTTCTATCGGGAGGTACATTTTCTTTATTAAGACTTTCAATCTCTCGGCAAGTAGACATTAATTTTGATATTATAAAGACTAGTGATGGTTTTCTTGGTTTTCTATCAGTGTAAGAATTCCAGCTCCATCCAGATGTAGTTGCTGTCTGATTTTAGTGCATCTTTATATATTTCCTCTTCAAATGTAGGCGTTCCACGATAAGATAAAACATGCGATTTTGATAGGAGATATATTCATTATTCAGACATGTCTCTTTGATAGATAGATAGATAGATAGATAGATAGATAGATAAACATTAGGTACTTCCACTAATTCGCTGAAAAAAGAGCATACCCAAACTTAATGTTTATCGTCAAAATCATATTATTAAGAGAAAAAAACTAAAGCATTTTTGATGATTTAATTATATTTTTAATCCTTTTCAGTACGTTTGAAATTTTGGTTCAAATTCTTGTTTTTTCTTGCGTCAGCGGATGAATTATAGATTAGCATAGAAAATATTAGCGTCTTTTTTGCGGTGAAAGACATTGATTTAGAAATTCTTGCAATAAATAATTGTCAGATTTTAAATGAAACTGTCATTACTCATTGACAAATGAATGAAATTATTTTAGCAATGTTTCTTTTTAGTTACACGCCACTTATTTAATTTTATGAAAACTCGAGAAATTCAACGAGATGATTTTTAATGACAATAATAGTTAAAAGCAGAACTTGTTTAAATAATTGATTATTTTTTTGGCGAAATTGACCCCGTCTTACCGAAATTCTGCTCTGGATCAGAAAATAACAAACGCAATATAACGAATATATTATTCAATTAGAAATGCTTTTAATTGCTTTCATAAATAAGATATAATAAGGACACTATTGTCATAACAATTTTTTTTTTTTTTTTGATGATAATGAGTTTTTACAAGATTTGTTTTCATTTTTTAAAATTTTAATTAGAATTATTTATAAAGATTTAAAACCTTTTAAAATTCAGTTTCAATGGTGTAAAGTTTAGGGAATATTGTTATTTAGTACAACTATACTTTCTAATCCTGAATCGTAAAATTTATTACAATTTACGAATCTCATGTAATTTTAAAATAATTTTGAATTGTTTTTGTATGTGTATAAACGTTCCGATTTTTGTTGTTCATAAACGACTGTCAGAAAATAAGAGCGTTAACTACAGTAAATTTAAAGCCAAAGTATCTATAATTCAATAAAACATTAGATTACGGAGAATATTTTCTTAAATTTTTATGATTACAGAGTACTTAAAAAATTATATATAAAATTCGCTCACGTTATATTCTTCAATTATTTTTACGGATAAAGTCCCCGTAGAACAGCATTAGATAAACATCAATTTGTCATCAAACTATCAATATATCAACAGATTAAATAAACAGCTACCGACGTGTTTAAAATGCATTTCTACGATATTTTAAACGTAAAGTAAATAATATCAGAATAATAATTATACTTGAGATCAGTTAATATTCCTCAAATAAAGCTTCAGAAAAGTATATTTTATTTTTCGAAGATTTTTAATAAAGAGAATTACATTGCGATGAAAGACAACTCAAAATGGCGCTAATCAGCTTTTTAGCAAAAATAAATAAGACCACTTTTAAGTCAATTTAAATTAGCCTTTGAAACACAGGTAAGTATTTTGTTAATTGGAAATACTAAACTGAACCTATTAGCTTGAAATTAAAGCTAAAGTAAAAGTTTCAAGAAAGATTTTTCATTTTTTTAAATTCATTTTAAACATTAGGTATTGGGTTTTCTATGGAGATGCCTAATAAACAGCGAGGGAAAGAGGGAGGAAGAGAAAGTGAAACAGATATAGAGAGAGGAAATAAAAGAAAAATACAGAAAAAGAACTAGAGAGCGAAAGGTAAAGAAAAATAGAGAAAATAAGAGAGAAACATAAATAGAGGGAGAAATAAAGAGAGAGAAAAGTTGAGGGCAAAAGAGAAAACGAGTTATATATATATATATATATATATATATATATATATATATATATATATATATATATAAAGAGATAGGTTGGCACAGGGTCACCATTGGACAGCATAAAGAGAAAACAATCTCTCTATGATTTCCAAGACATCTGTCAAGGTTTGCAATAGGAGTAACAGTTTTACTACTGCCTGGACAATAGCCATCAATCATCAAGTCATACCACAGATGAGATATTTTGGGGGACTGAGTTGAAGAAGACTAGGAAGTTATTTTGGGGACCAGACAACAGGAAGATGTTTTAGGAGACAGAGAGCAGGAAACGGGTGAAAATATTTTTAAGGACTGAGAGTAAGAAGATATTTCGTGGTGACAGAAAACAGGAAGATAATTTGGTGGGTGGAGTGCAAATATCCTGATGACAGAGCAGGAAGAAGTTAAAAATATTGGAGGGTGCAAAGATCAGGAAGATATTTTAGGGAATGGAGAGTAGGAAGAGCAGGGAGCTATTTTGTGAGACTGGGTGCAAAAAAAGCAAAGTGATACTTTGGAGAACAAAGAGCCTAAGGATAATTTGGCTGATAGAAATCAGGAATGTATTTGAGGACAGATAGAAGGAAAGGGGTTAAAAATATTGGTGGTGCAAAGAGCAGGAAAATATTTTAGGGAATGTTGAGCAGGCATAACAGGGAGCTATTTTAGGAGACTGGGAGCAGAAAGAGCAAAATGATACTTTGGAGAACAAAGAGCAGAAGGACAATTTGGCGGACAGAGAACAGGTAGAGGTTAAAAATATGGGAGGGGGGCGAAAGCAGGAAGATATTTGGTGAGATCAAAGAGCAGGAAGATAATTTGGGGCTCAGAGATCAGGAAGATATTAGGGGATGTCAGAAAGCAGGAGGATAATTTGGGGGACAGATAGCGGGAAGATATTTTGGCGTCAGAGAGGAGGAAAACCTGAAAAAATATTTGGGGGAGATACTTTTGGGTGACAGAAAGCGGAAAGATAACTTGTGGGACAGAGGACAGGAAAATACTTTGGGCTCTGAGAATATAAATATAATTGGGGACAGAGAGCGGGAAGGGTTGAAAAATATTTGGGGGGACAGAGAGCAGGAAGATATTTTGTGTTAACAGAAAACGGGAAGATAATTCAAGGGTCAGGTTCGGAAGATATTTGATGACAGAAAGCAGAAAGATAATTTAGGGTACAGAGAATAAGAAGAGAGAAAAAATAATTTAGGGGACAGATAGCAGGAAGATATTTTGGGGGACAGATAGCAGGAAAATATTTTGGGATCAGAGAACAGGAAGATAATTTGGAGGACAGAGAGCGGGAAGATATTTTAGGGAACGTATGATAGGAAGAGCAACAAGAGAATTTGGGATACATAGAGCTGAAACAACAGTGATACTTTGAATGAAGGATTTCAAAGAGCAATAAGACAATTTTGGGTACAGAGAACATGAATATATTGAGGTGGACAGAGAGCAGAAAGATATTTTAGGGATTAGAACCCACGAAGTGCAAGAATATGTTTGGCTGAACTGAGAACAATTAGTAGATTTATGCTTTGCTGAATGTCATTATATTTGATTAAACACGAGAAGCTTCAGCCTAAATTCAAACTCAATTTGCGGATCCTATCCAAAACTTCCATCTACAAAAATAAATATGCATATTTATGGCATGTTGTATGATTTACAGAATATATAGTAAGAAACATGAGAATTTTTTTTCTTTTTTTTTTTTTAAGCATTACGCCCCGAGCAAGGCGTGAAGCCACTAGGATGCATGGGGGTTGCAGAAGATTTGGAGCAAGAGCAGATAGGAGTGATAGAAGAAAGGATGAGGAGAGGGATAGTGGATAGATCAAGGTAACTGGAGATGTCGATTGACATTACATTTGAATAGTTGGAGATTATAGCTCTCAGGGAAACAGTAATTCGGAAGGCGAGAGGTGCGAGGTATGAAGCTATTGGAGTAGAAGAGACGGCTACATTTAAAAATTTCTACAGTGTAAAAACTAAATTAATTTCTGGGAATTATTAACTAACGAGTAGGAAATAATTTTGTATCACTCAATTAAGATTATAATGTTGCGGGCCTGTGTACGCGTTGAGAGATAAACAGGTGTGTCTCCTGAAATGTCCAGAACAAACATGGCAGACTTGGAATATGAGTCCACCTAAAAAAATTTAAAGAAACAACAAGGACCATTATATATGTGTACAAAAAATAACAATGTATTAACAACAAAGGGTTACAAGTGACAAAGACAATAATGTGTGTTAACAAATGAATGTGGAAACTGTTTTGGTTCAAAGTATGTGAAGTGAGTGAATGTGCCAATGTAAGTGTGTGTGTGTGTGTGTGTGTGTGTGTATTGTTCATGCGTTTCCCAAAAAAGGAACGTTATATTCCGCGAGAGATTTACATGATATCGTATAAGCGGAAAAGTAAGAAGGGACGGCGAATGATTATCGCAGCGTATTTATAGTGCCGGAGAGCGTCCCCTAGTAACGGTTTCGAAAATGAGTTAACCCGATAGTACATTAGCAAGAAAGGTATACATTTTCATTAGTTTTTTAATCAAGGGAGCTAATTCACCAATAGTCATATTGGTGGATGCGACAATAGCCTCAAGTTTTTACACAATCTTATTATACTGCTTAATTCTTTTAAGCTTATTTAATTCAAATGTATTTAAATTCTAAGAATTATCTAATAATTGTATATGCAATAACTATCACATCACTATAGGATACCTGGCGGTGGAGGATATCTGAAACTATGAATAGTACTGAACACCATTTATTTTTCTCATATATAAATCAGCTGGATGTCTTCCACAAAAGTTGTTTCCACGCAGTCTGTGGCTATACTTTTGACGATAGGGTGTCTAATGTTGATCTCGCAAAATGCAACATTGGTAGACTCGAAACTTTCCTGATGCAGTCACAACTTCGGCGAGCTGGTCATGTTGCAAGGGTGAGTTACAACAGAATACCTAAGGTCCTCATGTATAGCCAGCTTCACAGTGGATAAAGGATTGTTGGACGGACGTGGCACGGGTATAAAGACAACCTAACACCTCTCAGCTGTCAATATGCCTCATACTTACTTCGTGCGAGTCGCCCTGGATAGAAATAACGAGATATTTGTGCCAGAGTTGTATCAGAAAGTTTGAAATCAGTTGTATTGACCGGCTAAAAGACGAAAGACAACGACGAAAAGCGTCAGCAAATATTCCTGTTGCTATGTTCCAAGATCCTCGCTGTCGCTCAATATGTGGACTTGTATGCAGGTCACTAGTGGAACTGAAGTATCACATACGACACAAACATAATGACTGAATGAGGTTGTCAGTCTCTCTTACGTCGAAATCGACGGGAGAGTCCATTAAAATATAATAATAAAACGATGTGATCACACGAAAATCTGAGAAGTGGATTTTAATATTATTGAATTAATAACATTATATATATATATATATATATATATATATATATATATATATATATATACATCATTTTATATGTTTATTATTACATCTTCGTATTTATTATTACACATTACATCCTTTATATATTACTATATTATATGGTTTTTGATATTATTGAATTAATAATATTATATTATATCGAGGCTCTGTCGATTTTGGCATTGAGAACCTCAGTTTATTTTATATTTTATACTTTTTGCTTATTTTAAGCTTTAGCATTTATTCTTAATGTGTGTGTGTGTGTGTGTGTGTGTGTGTGTGTGTGTGTTTGTGTGTGTGTGAAGTTCCTTGATGAAATCTGAAGAATCAGCTGTATTATTGGTCCTGATCTGACGTCCCGGCTTCAATCACTTTCCCACTGACGCAAGGTTGCCTCCCTGTGCCTTTTCTCCAAATGCTTTCATCGTAATTGATCGGATAAGCTCTTCGCTATGGTACCTAGACTTTTTAAAATTTAAGCGCAGTACTAGACTGGCGTCGAGATCTCGTCAATCAGCTGAGTTGGCTAGATGTAACCGTAAATTCTATGCTAACAGTTTCTTTTCTCGCACTTCACACTTGTGGAACTCTCTTTGCAATGTCAATCACCAGATTACTCCTCTTTTGTTCTTGCTCCTTAGTAATGTTTCTAATTCTTTCGCACTCAGTAAGCCCTTGTATCTTAGTGGCTTTACTGTCTTGCTTCAATATATATATATATATATATATATATATATATATATATATATATATATATATAAAGTCAACATTTAGACAGTCTGTTTCATGCTATATGCAATCGTCAGCCTGACGATTGCATATAACATGAAACAGACTGTCGCCCTAAGTATTGACTTCTATGTTGACTTTTATATTTACACACGCTCTATCTCTGATATTGAGCACTTTATTCCATAAATATAGCACACCTTAAGACTATATTTCTTCATATATATATATATATATATATATATATATATGTGTGTATAGAGAGAGAGAGAAAGAGATAGATAGATACACGCAAATAATAATATATTACTATATTAGTAATTTACTCAGAACGAACATTCTCGAGAGTGTCTCTATCGAATCTTATCAAAGTATAAATCTATGCCCCCATTTATTTCCAATCTCACCTTTCCTGAAATAATTACTACTTTCCCAAGCCAACACATACGACCACAAAAATGTTGAAAAATCAAAAGGAAACGTGCCTCATGTTTTTGAAGATGTACAACACATATTTCTACCACAAACTATAACAATCTGATCATAATTTAAAATTTAGACAATATTCATTTATTCAATATATATATATATAGAAAAATATATATACGGAAAAAACAAACAAAATTTTTTCGTATATATTTTCTTCATACTGTCGGATCTATATCCATATATTTGCTTATATATATATATATATATATATATATATATATATATATATATATATATATATATATATATATTAAAAAGATGAGGAAAATGCAGACATTTTGGTTGTAACGTGGACTTTTTTTTAAATAAATATATATTATGCTTTATTTACCATTATGGATATTATGTAATATATATTTTTAAATCCACATTACAACCAAAAAACGTTTGCGGTTTCTCTCTTCTTTTAATATATACACTTTTCTCCCGTGGGAACAACTATAACCTCTATCCTCTATTTATAAATATATATATATATATATATATATATATATATATATATATATATATATATATATATATATATATATATATATGTATGTATGTATATATAAATAAAAAGAAAGAACAGTGAGATATATAATCCAGTGTTCTTATAGATATTTTTATTTTTACAAAATAGTGCTCAATGTAAATTTACAGAGCATTAATATTATAAATTAACTGATTTAAAATATGTTTTTTTCGCTTCACAGTTCTAACCATATTTCAAAAATGGAAGCTAAAAGCTTCGAATTTAATTTTGTAGTTAAATCAAAGACATCAAAAATGGAAGCTAAAAGCTTCGAATTTAATTTTGTAGTTAAATTAAAGACATTAGTTCGAATTCTAACCTAAACAACTTTTAAAATTGTAGTTAAATAAAACGTAACCTAAACACCTCTCTCAAAGTACTACAAGTACTTAAAGGAATCCAATAAAACACCTACAGTAAAATGAAATTAATTTAATTACAAAATTAAATTCAAGCTTTTTAGCTTTCATTTTTTTAAACATGGTTAGAACTGTGTAGCGAAAACAACCATATTTTAAATCAGTTAATTTATAATATATATATATATATATATATATATATATATATATATATATATATATATATATAACAGACTTTGAATAATGACACTTTATGTCCTCCACATATTTTGACTGACCTTTCAACCACTTGATAAATATTCATGTACGTTCTCAATTTTAAAAGCTTTGATAAACCAATGACATCCTAGCTCTTGTATATAAACACGTGCAAGAAAATAAGTCCTACATTTGCCATGATAATATCCCTTAGAGGACGAAACGCGTCGACTCAGAATAGTTTTTCCTCTTGTTTTTTATTCATTTCGTTCCTTTTACAGATACACGCTATCTGAATATATATATATATATATATATATATATATATATATATATATATATATATATATATATCCTACTAAAAGAAAAATGTACCTCCCGGCAGGAATCGAACTTATATTCCCATTTTGTAATTTTAAAATGTATTTTAGAAAAGATTGCGTTAAAAGTGAAAATGGAGTAAAAGGAGCTGAATTTTTCTCCTTTGAAAATTATTTTATTTCCGGAAAGATAAAAACACCATTTATGCCGATGGGACAATAGCTGAGTGTATTGTTCATAAGTAATTCGTTAGGTTCAGAAATATAACTTTTGATTTGTACGACCAACGTTCCAATAGGCCTGCAATCGTTGATGATGACAAAAAAAAATCAAATTAATTTATTAAAAATAATCTAGATCACACAACACTTGACATCGCAGAGATACTCTACATCAGTGGTCCTGAAACGCTTCGGTACGCCTCATATGTGTGGATCACCTCATAAGTGTAGAATAACAATAATAAACAACACTTACCGGCGTAAGAGTCCTAGCTAGCGTCCAGCTGGCAGACAAAAATAAAGCAGGTTGTAACTTAATACAAACCCTGCAAACTAACTGAGAAATCATGCTAGTATTTATATAGAAATACTTCCACTCAGGTACCAGCAGCCAATCACAGCCCAAGCAATGGACTATCCCACTTTAGCATAATGAGATGCTCCATTGCACCATAAATAGCTCTCTTTCTGTTGAATTAGTATTCATTCAGCTTGCTCCACAACTGAGTGTTTATCTTGACCACGTGGCGGCGGAAGAGGATAGCAGATTAGGCGGAATGATTAAAAAACAATCAAAAATTTAGAAACAATTTAAATAAATCCATATGCCAAAAATAAATATGATTTCAAAATTTAATATATTATTATGGATTACTTGTAATTTCATGCATGAGTCCTAGTATAAATAGTTATAAATAACTATTGACCAATTTTATCATTGTGATATTTTTGCATTATATGAAGTATTAAGGATATAGTATCTAGGATCCGCAAATTGGATGAGAGAGTTATCAATGATAATGTTCTGACTTCGAATCCGCGGTTATCTCCCTTTAACCATCTCTCTTTTTATCAGATAAAATTTGGAGAGGTAGGAACAAATTTTCATTCCGAAAATGCAGCCTAAAGAAAACAGTTTGAGAACGTGAATCTCTGGAGTGTTTACATGTCTCACGATTTAACAAAAGAAAATTTAATGAACTGCATTTCCGCCTGCTGTTCCCTGTGCAAACGTAACAAAAACAATCCATCTTTGGAAAGAACGATTACAGGCGATGGAAAACGTATTGTTTACAACAATCTAGAATGAAAAAGATACAGGGAAAAACAAAATAAACCACTGATAACCAATTCTGCATTCGAAGATGAAGCTGCATATCTGGTGAG
The DNA here is from genome assembly GCA_903632075.3 of Acanthosepion pharaonis. Classification (NCBI taxonomy): domain Eukaryota; kingdom Metazoa; phylum Mollusca; class Cephalopoda; order Sepiida; family Sepiidae; genus Acanthosepion; species Acanthosepion pharaonis. Next base: position 421,800 of record CAHIKZ030000085.1, on the reverse strand, counting down.
ATTGTAAGACCATTAGAGCTCTTTCCACAAAATCAGGCATTCGATTCAGACAAGTACTGTTGTCAGTTGGGCTAATTAAAGGCAGTACTTGATGAAAAGCGTTCGGAATTGGCTAATCGGAAGAGTGTCGTCTTCCATCAGGACAGCGCCAAACCTCACATCTCTGCAGATTCGACAGAAATTGTTAGAGTTTAGCTTGTATGTCCTATTAAAACCACCATATTCATCCCATTTTGCACATTTCAGGTGACCACTTATTTTGATCCCTATAAAACTCTCTGAATGGGAATAACTTAAATCCTTTGGAAACCTATAAAAACCACTTAGATCAGTTCATCATCTAGAAAGATACTGGGAGTTCTGGGAGGATGGAAGTATGAAAGTTGGCGAAAGTTGGGTGAACGAAATGGCTCATATGTGGTTGATTAAATCTATGTACAAATATCTAAATATTGTCGTTGAAATTCCCTTAAAAAAGGCTCCGAACTTCTGTTCCAAGCCAGTAATTTTCATGTCCATCTATTGATAAGAATGCATGATGTTTGTGTTAATTCGGAAGATTTTATAAGCATATGGTAAATAACCATTATAACATCTCCTCTTTTCCTCTCGGATCTGAAATGAAAGCTTACTGGGTAATAATTAAACTATTTCCTCAAAAGCAACGTTGACATATTCAGTACCGTATTTTCCGGTTTACAAGAGGCTGCCAATTAGATAACCGTCCAAGCTTACTTGAGCCTGGACGTTGCTTTATATTCGTCTTGGAAGACGCACACGTATTTTTCCAGGGTATTTTTTAGGAAAAAAACTGCGTTTTGTAAGCCGGAAAAAACGGTAATTGAACAGTACACCTTATTACATATAATTTGTTATGTAAACAATGAGCTATCACATAGGATTTTGAATACACCATGCACGTGTGCGTGTTTATAATTAAATGTGTGAAACCATTTGTTTATGCACATATTTATTTTTTCTAACATGATTGCATTTCTGCTAAACCTACGCATTGTCATAATTGTTATTTCTTGAAATTAATTATTTCTAATCAACTAAATTTTAGTCTTTACTAAAATAAAAAATACTCGAACAATAAAGCATTTACATATGTTAACACATATACACATGATCTTCCAATTGAGAATTATGATCACAATTTTTTTAAAGATAGGCACTCCTTCCTTCTTTCTAACTAGTGGATTTCATAAATTTAAGAATGTAGGTAAACGTTTGCTAGTAACTTTATAGAGAGATTGCCACAACTAATGGCCCCCTCAAACATCATCTGATTTTTCGAGTTTATTAATGAAAAAGCAATACTTTGTTCCATCTTTTCTTCTTTCCAATCAGTGGACCCTAACGCTGTCTTTGCCGCCGAAACCTTAATTAAGGAAGTTGGTTTTCTGACCTATTTTTTAAACAAGCAGCCGACATTCTCATTTCTTCCACGAAAAAGATCAAATTTACTTTTCAGTGTATTGCTGTAATGCAATGTCAACCAGCAGAAGCCAACTAGCGTCGTATAATATTTGCCGTTATTCTTTTTCCAAATGATATTTTTATCAAGATTTTCTACTTGTTTCTGAGACGTATTCTTTCTTTCTTTCTTTCTTTCTTTCTTTCTTTCTCACCCAACAAGTTTACGGGTTAAATTTACTTCTAGTATTATGTATAAACCATTACAATTTCATTTTGCCTGATCAACATCTATTCTAACACAATAGTAAATGAAAAATTGGAAAGGATTTTTTTCCATTACAGCTGTAATCTTCATATACCTATTAAAAGAGGTTTTTTTTCGGGGTGAGGAAATAAAAGAATGATTGGCAGGTTTGTAGTTTTGAACTTTCGAAGACATTCACCCAAGAAGAAAGTTTTAAAAGAAAAATAGTTAAAAAATGTAAACTGCAAGGGGAGAAAAAAACTAAGAAAAAAGGACAAAAAACAAAAGGTTTTCGAAAGGAACTAATTATTGTGTTTGATGAATTGATGTTTTATAATCAGTGTGTGTTATTTTCTCTTGACAAATTTTCGATTTTTCTTCTTTGGTGGATACAAAGGTTTTTTAAAGCATCTACACTAATGAGATGTTTAGTTTACAATTATGATTAATATAAAGATATAAAGTTAGTAAACTTTTCTTTTTTTTCAGCCCCTCTCTCTTACACTTTTATTCACACTCTCACGCGTACAATTGACGACTAGTGCATCAAGATGCATAACCTGTTTCATTCAACGAAACCGGACGCTAAAATTTCTGTATCAGTAACGTTATATACACAAATACATGCATATATATATATATATATATATATATATATATATATACACAAATACATGCATATATATATATATATATATATATATATATATATATATATATAACATTTAAGCAATAATATATATATAAAACAAGGGGGTGCTGTCAGACCATTTCCTAGAATCTGACCAAACCTCAGTAATTACTCTGTAATCCCTTTTGTCAGCCTAAGAACTTTTCACCACACTTGCGCATATATATATATATATATATATATATATATATGTGTGTGTGTGTGTGTGTGTGTGTGTGTGTGTGTGTGTGTGTATTTTGAAATGGACAAAGTCCGACAATGTATAAGAATTTATAAAGAATGCATAAACATAAAAATGTCTTAATATATATATATGTATATAAAGCGAAAGAGAGAGAGAGAGAGAGAGAGAGAGAGAGTTCTCGCGTCGTTTATCCGAACATCAATTATCCGAATTTCAGATTATCTGAACAAAATGTTAAAGTCGCATGAATATTTAAATTTTATGACTTTGTCCTTAGTACAAATCAACAAGTAATGGAATTTATTACTTTATTGGTTAATTGCTGTTCCCACGGCTGCAAAGAGAAAGCAGTCGGTCGTCTTGATGACTGTCGGCCACTTTTAAACTCTGTTCTTCATGTAATCGTAACACATAAATAAAAAGGAAGAAAAAGAAAAAGGATTTAAAAAGCATTCCAAAATCTGTAGTAGTGTCTTCGTTAACTCTACGACTGTGTTCCGAGTGCGTATCTGTTACACGTGATGGAGTGGAGTGTATTGCTGTTCCCACGTCTGTGAAGAGAAAGCGGTCGGTCGGCTTGATCTTAATTGGCCACTTTAAACATCCAAAAGACTTGACGTAAATATTTTTAATCTTGATTCTGATTGGTTAAGAAGTGTTTTTATTATTATTATTATTATTGTAAACCACGTGGTGTGTTCTCTACTACGTTCGCGTCTGAAATCACGTGACTTGTAAATTTTAGTGACCTTGAACTGGTTTTGCAAGGATACTCTTTTTGTACAAAAAAATTTAACACAGACTAAGGAAGCCTATACTTAACTTCCCTAACAAACCCTGATCAGGTTGATAGAAATATTTTGTTTCATTATGTTAATAACTGATGTATGTTTTGTAATATTTAGGCTATGTAACCGTGCAACTATTTTTTGTGCGTGTGTATGTGGGGTATCGTTGTCCAGGAATTACATTGACTGTGATGGCTGTTCTTGTCAAAGGAAGTTCCTTGTCCTGAAGAACATATGACTTTTTAAAAATTTTATCTGTTGAAACTATCTTTTCTTTTTTCTTTTTTCTTTTTTTTAAATCTTTTTGACAATTGTGAAATAATTATTATATCTTTCAATTACTCGTTATGGTTTTGAATAGTGAATAATTTTTTCTTTTTTTAATTGTGTCGTTACGAAGAAAGATATATTCACATGTATGCAAATCCTTAGAGATGTATAATTGTTTGTTGAAATACCTCATTGACGTGAATAGTAATATGTTCATTCTGATTTTAAAAGTTTGGACAAAAGCTATTGTACGTTGCGATGTGTTATGCATGGACTCTCCCAGCCATAAACAGGAGTAGGTATTGTCTTTTGGAGAGGGAAATTTCCAGCAGTCAGCTCTGACAGTCGGACCGAACATTCTTGCTGTAAACACTCTCATTTGTATATGTTTGTATTAACTGTTTCTGTTAATATATTTGTTTAACTCAATTCCTCTCTTCGTGTCTTTATTTATAGCGCCAAAAAGGCCACAACATGATGTATGATCGATTTCAAAATATTGACCGGTTAAAAAGCGATACCAAAGGCCATTTCTAAGTTTTCTTTGCGCTTTTTCATAGGTTGACTACTTTAGAAGTGAAATTTGCCAGTTCTTATGTATTTTATGAATTCGGAAATGACCTTGAAATTAGATGACTGGCTCTAGATTTAGAGATATTTAGTCAGTTATATCATAAACCCGAATAAAACAGATGTCCCCAAGAAAAACAATGTTGCTCTGCAAAATCTACTTTGATGTTCTGTTCTATGTAGGCTACTTGAGCAATACATCAAAATGACAATATATGTGTTTATTGAATAAAATACAACCTGAAAACTCTCTTCAGAAGTATACATACACATGCGCAGTTATTCGGCAACCACACGTCGTATTTTAGTTTGTATTTTGTAAACGGCAGTAGGTTTATCTATGGTCACAGTACAACAATAATCAGTCAGCATTGATGGACTCTATCTACCCTGATAACTTTTCTCCGTTGCTGCAATGTCTTGAAATTGTTCACCGTTCTCGTCACTCACAGTAACTACAGTTTTGGGAAAAAAATCAAGATGTGAATTGAAAGTGGATCTTCAACGACATCTTAGAGCCAAGTTATTTGTATGCCTTCAGGGGTCTTCCACGAGTTTTCTGTCATTTTCTGCTCCTTCATTACCCAGAAAGTTAATTGCAAGTGATTTGAAAGCTTTCCATGCAGTTTTTTCCTTTCTCCGTAGTACTCAAGAAAAATTTTCATCCAAATGATGTTTTCGAATTTGGGTATCATCAAAAATGCTTTCCTTTATTATTGTTTTACTTTTACTGGCAAATTTATTTGTATATATGTTGCCTTGTTTTTTCTATTGCCTTAAGGATTTTTTTCATCAGACCAAGCTTGATATGAAAAGGTGGCAACAAAATCTTTTTTGACTCAACTAGTGATAGATGCTAAACATTTTTCCTCCTAGGTTCCAGTGATTGTCGTAATGGCCAGTTTCTTTTGATGTAAGAACTTCTGTTTCGGCTGCCCTATTCACAAAGAAAACAACAATACTTGGTATATCCACCTTGCCGTCCTAGCAAGAGAGCAACAGCAAAGTTCCTAGTTATGTTAATCATAGTTGATACATCCCAGTAGTTGTTTCATATTGACACAAGATTCGTTCATGTGGACTGCATGACCAACTGGGATTAAAAGTAAGACATTAACATTGTATAACAAGACACCTTTAAGATTTGTCTTCCAGGAATCAATGAATGGTCTCCATTTCTCTGGATTGCGATTGCATAAGACCACTGATTTCATTGCCTTACATCAAATCACCTACCATAAGGAAGAATGGGGCCAGATCCTTGTGACGATCACGGAAGTGGGAAATTGGTGCATCACTATCTAATAGATTCCAATGCTGTGACCTGGAACTTAACTTAAGAAGTTCGAAATCTGTACTTAAGAAATTTTAGCTCACTTTGCGTTATGAGGTGTGGTTTAGATGTTGGGCAATAATCTTGGTAATATGAAGTTGATGGTTCAGGTTCTGTGGTTTCATTGTCTTCCCCATCATCTGGCTCAATTTCATACAATTCTGGTGCTTTTGGGATTTCTATGTCCTCACTAGGACGCAAAGATGATGGAATCTTTGGATATTGCACCGTCCATTTCTTTTTCTTTGACAGTCCTTTAGCAATTGGAGAAGTAGCAATCAGTGACATGATCGGTTGCAGAATTTTGTACGTTCGGCAAAATTTAAATGAACCAGACAAATTTTTGTCTTCTGATTCTTGTTGAAAGGACGAACACTGGGTGAGCAGTTATTTTTTCTTCTTGACGAATCCATACATCAACTACTACGGTGATGAGCTCATGTCACTTGCTGTACTTGTACACTTCTTGCTTATTAAAATATAGCATACGATTACGATCATCTGCCATTTTTCTAAGGCGATCTACTTTTAGATTTATTTGGAATGCTATCACTGGCTTTAAGGAACAGCGGCTAAATAAATTTATTTCGAACAATATCCTCAAGGAAGGTATGTTTGTTTTCAATGTAGCTAGGACGATTTAGCCGTCTTAGCTAGTTTTGCAAATATTGTATTTCCTCTTTTGGTATGTTACGATGACCGCAGCATCGGAGAATAAAGAAAATTAATTTATTGAATCTGGTTATGATGTTTATATACGCATCTATAGAAACATAAAGAAAAGTATATATAAAATATCTGAAAAGGCCGTTTGGTTCTCGTTGGCTCGCTGCCTTAAATCCTGGTTGTGAAAGCTTTCTGATTGGTTGTTCAAACACTCTATTTTTAAAGATGGGGAAATTTTTGTCACCTTGTTATTATTTTTATATTTTTTTTCTTACATCCTGGTTGTGAAAGCTTTCTGATTGGTTGGTCGAACTATGACTGTTTCCTTGTCGATTTTTATTATCCGTCTATCTTTTAAAATGATAAAAATTTCGTCTTCTTGTTATCTAGTTTTCTATCATCACGATATATATATATATCGTCGCAAACAATATAAATAAGATACATCAACCCCAAATGAATTTATAAACGGGGATCATATCATTCATATACAGGTTCGGGGTTGATGTATCTTATTTATATTGTTTGCGACGAAGTATTCTCACCATTTAAATCATTAACCTCTATATTTGTTTTTTGTATGAATAATTCATGAATTTATAAATTATATTTGCACCTTTTAATTGAAATTAATATATATATATATATATATATATATATATATATATTATTTATTAAAGACATTTTTTTTTTTATGTTTAACGTTGTTATTTTATAGATACAAGTATTTAAGCAAATGCTCTGTTTATGATAAACAGTATTAAATAACATTTACCGGCCTGAATGTCCGAGAAATTTTCATAGAAAACATAAAAAAAAATGTCTTTAATAAATAAATTGTCGGACCTTGTCCATTTCTTAACATATGACGTCATTTGTTTACATTCGATACGCCAGAGCAGTTATGAATGTACGAGATTCATGGAAGATTGTAGTTTATAAACAGTAAATTCGACCTTGTCTATCATAAGGTTCATTGTGGCCCAGAGGTAAGGCACGTCAGCGTAAATGACGGTTCCGTATAGGATGCAGGTTCGAATCCTGTCAATGAACGAATATTTTCTATGAAAATTTCTCGGACATTCAGGCCGGTAAATGTTATTTAATACTGTTTATCATAAACAGAGCATTTGCTTAAATACTTGTATCTATAAAATAACAACGTTAAACATAAAAAAAAATGTCTTTAATAAATAAATTGTCGGACCTTGTCCATTTCTTAACATATATATATATATATATATATATATGCGTGTGTGTGTGTTGACCTCAATGTCTACTTTTATAAATACATATATGTCTGTGTGTGTGTGTGTGTGTGTGTGTGTGTGTGTGTGTGTATGCGCGTGTGCGTGTGTTTAAAAGGAATTTGAACAATGCACTAAAACTAAACGTTAGGTGTAATATGGACTTTATGTAAATGATGCCCTTTGTGAAGCAGTATGAACATGTTAAATACGACCAGAGTTGCTAGATTGGGTAACCAATTGAGCGATCTTTGGCAGCCCAGTGCTACCAAATGTGGAACTAACTTTCTACTTATCAGAAGTCCAAGTTAACTGAATTGGTTTTAAATGTAGCCTAAAAAGTCGAAAGTAGCTAAATACAAAATTTAATAGCGGTCGATTTTCAAAATTAGTTCAATATGTTAAACCTGAATAGGACTATTTCAGAAGAAACAGTAGAAACTAGGTATTAGGGTACATTTTTTCATGGTCGACTTCTCTGAACGCAATCGCATATAAAAAATTACTAATCGACAACACAACTATCCTACACCAGGAAAACAACAAAATTAGATTACAGATACTAGACGTTAATTTATATTAAAAATTAAAGCCGGCACTGAACAGAATCAACTATGAATACTGCAGTAATGTTCTGAAATGCCTGTAAAGCTTTAATGCGCGCGTGACCATGACATTATAACACAGAGAGAGAAAAATTCCATAATGGATAATTTTTTTCACGTTCTAATGAACGCTCAGCACATTGTCAACCTATGGAATTAACACATTAATTCCATCGATATTTTACGCGCGCGCGAGTTTCCTCCCTTCCTTTCACACTCGTGCGTGTGTGCGCGCGGTTTGCACCCCTTCTTTCCTCTCACAGCTAGACGTAGCAGTAACCTGGAGGAAGAACTTCGCTAGCTCCTACTGATGAAATCAGACTAACAGATTTTGAATTTTTTTCCCGCGCGTTTTTCGGCGTCTCAAACGAACAGCGTTTGCAAACCAGTTGTTTTCCGATCTTCAACCTGACTAGATGGGCAACTCATTTATTCCGTGCCCTTAACCCATATGCGGGCCGGAATATCTTATCTCAACGATGTTGACCCCACACTTATTTACCAAGATTTCTTCTCATCTTGACGTTACCCGCAGGTCAACCAGTTGCTCCGTTTTCGACCAGAAAACGTTTGAGACACATCGTTCGAGACGCGACACAGTCGCAAGCAGAACTTATCCCTCGTCAATCAAACTTGAAATATAGACAACAAACAAAATTGAAAATCAATATATTAAACGTCTTTGTCATTTTATTTTTTTTAAATATAATCAACTTTTTTCTTTTTCAGTGAAAGTCATACTGCAATTATTAACTTTTTTAGATTCAATATTAGGGAGGGAAACAGTGCAGGCTTTGGATATATCTTCGTTAAAAAAAAAGTACCTAAAAAATCAATAAAATATTAAACTATTGAGAGTATTTAATTTTCAAGAATTACATTATACTTAAATATGCTGGTTCACTTAAAATTCTGTAACTTCTGTCTTTCCGTCTGATAAATTGTACTGACGTTAGTTGTTGATATATTGACGTAAACGTCAATTCACACCTCCAAAATCAATCATCGCGATTAGACATGTTTCTCTTATTTTCAACTAAATATTTCTACTAAAAAATTAAATAATGTTCATTTCCAGTAAACTTTAAATTTTCTAATTTTCCTAAAATAACTTTTGAAAAAAGGAGAATTGAATTTTACAAGATTTTTAAAGGGAGAAATTCACTTTTGTTTGCAAAGTTATCAAAAATGACTGACATGATCGATTTTATGCCAATTTTGCTCTCTCTCTCTCTCTCTCTCTCTCTCTCTAAAAAAAAAGATTTTTAACTGAAATTTCGGACGTGCTAGGAAGAATTAAAAAAATTAAAAAATAATCAAAAATACTTTGTTCTTTTCTCTTAATATTATCATAAACATTTAGACGATAAAAATGTTTATCAAGTTTAGGGCCTTTTTTCATCAGGATATGCTCTTTTTTAGCAAAGTATTGAAGATATCTATATCATAAATAACTGAAACGAGGGAAATGACTGAATCTTAATTCAGCTTTATTTTTTTAAATATTTTTTTACGTTTTCACATTTGATGCCTTCAGCAAGTTTAATCATGTGTTTCTAAAAAATTCCTTTGTTAGTTTAATTATTTGTTTGTAACGCTAAATAACTATTACTAACCGAACGTGATGTTAAAATTAACATGATACTTTTTCTTTCAGCTTAAAAATCTTACCAAAACATTTGAAGACACTATTTGACTTAGAGAGTAATAATAAAATTATTTTTCAAGCTATGAAAATGATTATCTATAAAGTCTTGGAGAAATCATTTTTGAACCCTACTCTCCCAGAAACGATAAAACCTGGACAATTGCCAAGTCGTTTCAAATGTTCATTAGCAAACTTTTGGGAGCAAAGTAAATGGACACTTTAGTGACTAAATTGTCCATTTACTTTTCCCCACAAAAATGGTTTGCCTTTTGCCTTGAGAGTTTTGTTCAGGATTAACCAATTGTTAAAAATAATTGAAGTTGATTTAAAAACTGATGTTAAAATAATTATACAATTTATTTGGACCCGGCAAAATAGAAAAAAAAAGAAAGAAAGAAAACAAGCAATATATAGTGTGGGGAGTCACTCACATCAGAGCAGTAGAGATTAGCCTTGTGTTTACGGAGATAAAAGCATACTTGACAGGAAATGAAACGTGCCAAAATAACAGGAAAAGTATATTAAATTGTATGTTAATTTCATACAATTTATTTCTATTTTATGTGTATTTTTAGGTTACAATTGTTTTATGGTACATGTGATAAAAGGGAGAAATTATTTCGAATATATATATACACGCCATATCACCGAGAGAAGTCGGACACGTGTTGTCCGTACCAAGGTTTGCGGGGAAGAGATTAAAGTTAACGTCTTTTGGCGGGATGTCCGTATTTCCAGCAGGAACAGTTTTTGTTGAATACTGGAAGTATTTTTATTATTTTTAATTTTTATTTAATTTATTTTATACAACGTTTTCATGTTATTGTTTTATTTTATTTTATTTATAATTTTCATTATTATTATTTTATATTTTATTTATATTTATTTATTAATAATAATAATAATAATAATAATAATAATAATAATAATATCCCTACAATAGCAACGTGCTGATGAAAATGACCAAAATTCCGTACTTCAGTTTATTGTCATTTGTCAAATGCTTTGTCGTTATGACTGAACAGACTTATCTTTTAATTTACAAATTATTTATTTTGATTTCAGATATTTAATTTCAAGCAGGAAACATTAGATTTTTGCATGTTATTTTAGACTTGTTGCAAATTTGGATCATCCCACAACAAAGAAGATGAAAAAGGTGTTGAAATATAAAATATAAAATATTTTTTATTTTTGTGTCTTTTACAACTAAATTTAGTGTGTATGAGTGCTAAAGTTCTTACAGTCCTTGTTTGTAGTTGTCTGTTAAGATGAAAAGAAATGTGATTTCTTCACGTGTATGTGTGAGAAAGAAGAGTGTGGGATTTTTAACGACTTCCACATCAAGTCGGGCAGATGACAAAGAAGAGATAATTGAACTGTTTAAAGATATGTTATATACAACAATAAGATATAAATCAAACATGAAACGAGGGACTTGCTAAAAACGTGCTTTTAGTGAGTATAGTCAAATAATTGCGTCAGTTACAATACATTTCAGTTAGAAATAGTTGGTTACACTTATCTGTCATTCAAACAAAGGTTGTTTGTCTTGGGGGTCATCTGGAAGGTTCAAACACATATCTTCTCTTGAGAGGCGGGCCTTCTCTTTTGAAACTAGTTTGTGCGCCGCTCCCCGGAGGGAGCTAAATCTTATTTGGCGCGAAAACTGGTTTATACCGTTAAAAGTACATAATAGAATCTTCTAATAGCAGCAGAAGCAAGGGGGGATAACCTAATACGAGGCAAAGGAGATAGTGAGGAGTAAAGTGTAAGTGTCACGTAGCTTAGTGAGAAGATGGGTGAATGTGTAAGGGAATTTCTTTTAACTCGAGAGAATCGTGAACTGTTCTCGACTGTTGCTGTCTGTTACTCTATGTCTCTCCTTCCTGGTTTGTCCGTCTAGAAACTTTGTTTAAATACTCTTCAAAGGGATCATGAAGCATGATTTTATTAATGGCGGGAACTCGAACTGTTGATTGAAAAATGTTAAATATTCATTTTCAAAGCATTAATTTATCAACCGAAAAAATGCGCAATCTTCCGACTCAGAAAACATTTTTTTGTCATTTGGTGTTTAACTTGGTACCTTCACAAAAACGCGATACGTAACGTTTAAAATGTTTTTTTTTTAATAATGAAAAAGCTTTCTCGAAGCTTTTATTTTTGTTTAAATTTCAAGGTGAGAGATTAAATTTAATATTTCCAATAAACAAAATGCTATGATGCATTTCAAAACTAATTTAAATTGATTGGAAGTATTTTTAAATTTCAAAAAAAATTTTAAAATTTAGCACCGTTTTTAGCAAAGTGTTATAAAATGTACATCTCTTTATTAAAAAATCTTTCAAAAATAAAATGTACTTTTCTGAAACTTTATTTGAGTAATATTAGCTGATTTAAAGTTAATCTGATTTGAAACAACTATTATTTATTTTAATTTTGAAATATCACAGAAATTCATTTTTCAACACAACGGTAGATTGTTTATTTATGTTGACAGCATTTTAATACCTCCGTGACAGCTCGATGACAGATAGATCTTAGTTCTACGGGGGTTTTAACCTTAAAGAACTAATTGAGGAATATAACGCGAACAACTTTTAAATACTCGATAATCATAAAAATTTAAGAGAATATTCTCCGTAATCTAGTGTTTTATTGAATTTTAGAGAATTTTGGATCTAAATTTATTATAGTTGCTGCTGATAGTGTCGTGTATGGGAGACCGTATCTATAAAATTCGGGACGTTTTTACACAAAAACAATCCAAAATTATTTTTTAAATATTGGGCGGTGTCAGATCGTAATAAGAGTTACGATATATGGTTAGTAAATATAGTTAATGGCAATCTTTCCTAAGAGTTACACCACTGAAACCAGGTTTAAATTTTTTTAAATATTACAAATTATTCGAATTAAAATTTTTAGAAACAAAAATCAAATCTTGTAAAAATTCATTTTTCATCGAACAATTTTTTTTTCTTAAAACAATGTTATCCTTAATATGGTTCTAATTTTATTATAGTTCTGAGAGTGTCATGTATGAGAGACCGTATTGTCGGAGTTAGCTCATCCTTAATTTCCAAATTGTCACAAGGAATCATTCTCCCTATACTATAAATACTGGGCAACTTCTTTCCATTTCTTCATTTCAGGGACTACAATGTAAGTTCTCTTAGAAGATCCGCGTCTTCCCATTTGTGGGAGACGTCATGAACATTATACACACATACACGTACGTACGAACATTCACCAAAACACAAACATTCACTAAAATACGAACATTCACCAAAGAACAGACACCAATGTTTACACACACACAAATGTTATTGTCCATTGTAAATGTAAAATTGTTTTGTTTAATACATATATTTGTTTAATTATATATATATATATATATATATATATATATATATATATATATGTCGGTCTTGTTTGTCTTCTTTATCTTCAGTTGGACTTAATTAAAGTCCGGCCATTTTCTTATAGTTGGACCTTTTAATATTCTACCAGGAGTTACACACGTGTTTCTAATACAACACGCAAACACACACGGTCCTCTACAAATTGGTTACCCTTCGACGTGATTGAATTTTCAACTCCTGCTAACAGACACAAGACGATATATATGTAAAAACACAAATTTTTACACGCACTTTCCAAACGAGAGCCAGTCAAGGAAGACATTGAAAAACCTCTTTTCCTATCCTAATACGCACGCCATACACTAGTAACCAAAAAACTTTTAAACAGCAACAAAATTTGTTATTAGACCTGATGAAAGTACAAAATCACAATTTTAATTCACTTTTAATTCAACATGTCTATACAGCACACAATTTCTCCGGCGCGAAAAATAGAATTTTTTTCTACAACACGTGGAAATCACAGAAGCTCAAATCGGCACTAAACTACAATTACTACTACTACGACACAAGCTTCACAACATTCCTTCTCCCACTGGTCTATATTTGCTTAACCCTTTCTTTCTCTCGGCGACGTGTGATCCAGTTTCACCCGGCAGACATGCTTACAGCCGCACCAAACGGAAAACTCAACGCCATTTTTCTACTAACTAACACTCTCTTCTTCTGGACTGAAATAGATAAAGTGTGACACCAAATCTCAAAAGGCGACTCACTGTCCTTTATCTTCATTCTGCAACAATGCAACTCGAACAAACGAAGAATTTGCACGTACGATATTCAATCGATAATAATAGCAAATTCTCTCAAACTTGCATTCGACACTACATCAGCTCAACTTTGCCACAACGCTGCTTTTATTAAATATTGTGCGCCAACTTTATCCACGCATATCAAACAAGCTCGTTTTCAAACAAAACTACAGTTGGGAAACAGTGCGACGGGACGACAAAGCCAATTCAACGTGGGACATAGGAAAAAGACAAATTTTAATAGCAAACGCTGAACACTACCGACGTTTCTTCCTGGATGTGCTCCGACTCTGACCCACTAGAGAAAAACGACGACGGCACAAGTATATTTCGTCGAAACACGCATCTCAACCATACTTCTGACACCTTTTCTTTTCAGTTCACAAGAACAATATTCAAAACTTCCATGACCTTTTTACATATTAAATGTTTTCGTTCCTACAACTTTCAATCTGAGGGGGTTTTGTCGGAGTTAGCTCCTCCTTAATTTCTAAATTGTCACAAGGAATCATTCTCCCTATACTATAAATACCGGGCGACTTCTTTCCATTTCTTCACTTCAGCGACTACAATGTAAGTTTTCTTAGAAGATCCGCGTCTTCCCATTTGTGGGAGACGTCATGAACATTATACACACATACACGTACGTACGAACATTCACCAAAACACAAACATTCACTAAAATACGAACATTCACCAAAGAACAGACACCAATGTTTACACATACACAAATGTTATTGTCCATTGTAAAATTGTTTTGTTTAATACATATATTTGTTTATATATATATATATATATATATATATATATATATATATATATATATATACGTCGGTCTTGTTTGTCTTCTTTATCTTCAGCTGGGCTTAACTCAAGTCCGTCCATTTTCTTATAGTCGGGCCTTTTAATATTCCACCAGGAGTTACACACGTGTTTCTAATACAACATGCAAACCCACACGGTCCACAGCAGTATATTTTTTAAAATTTTAATTCGGCACGTTTTTTACACAAAAACAATTCATTAAAAAATATTCGGCATTGTTAAATTCTCCAGAAAATTCTGCTTTTACCTAATATAATCACTAAAAATTATCACGTTGAATTTCTCAAGTTTTCATAAATTTAAGTAAGGCGGTGAAACACATGTAAAAAAATATTTTTTTCCAAGATTTTATATTAAAAAACATTTTCAATCATTTGTGAATAAATCCTGAAAATTTCATTAAAATCCGACAATTATTTGATTTTTGTAAGAATTTCCAAATAAATGCATTTGTCACCACAAAAAGACGCTTGCTATTGTAGTGATATTAAAGATAGAATCAGCAACAGCTCTAAAACGAAATTCATATCAGAGTCAGCTTAAACATATTAGCAGTAGTAGCTCTAAAATAAAATTCATACCAGCAGCATCTCCCGAATATAGAAACACGTAAACCCTGAAGTAACTTTCTCTTTCTTCCGGGTTCTCTTTTCTAACTGCTGACATGAACTTTTCTCAACTGGAGCTACAAGGGCTGCGAATATTTCAAATAAAACACACCAACAAAGTAAGTTCCCACTATTACATATTAATGAACATTTCGCTGTGTATACAATTTACGTCTAACAAAAGAAACGTTGCTTTTGTTAATTTTGATTTAATAAATGTTATCGGTGCATTGCAAATCAGTTGGTCAGTTATTTTGTGCATGTACTCTTTTCAACACCATTATTCTATGTGTTATAAAATGTTCCCGTAAGAAACCTTACACAATTAATTACTGAAGTAGTTAATTACTAAACTATGCTAAAATATAGTGCATCCGCTGACGCAAGAAAAACAGGTGTTTATTTCCGTCTTCACTCTACAGGTTATTTTGCGCTGAAAGTATGTTAATTGTAGAAATCCATTAAGTTTTCAGAAGTTATTTCATAATTAATTAATGGAATTATTTTTAAGTGCTTGTTTTGTAATATTTATTGCATAATTTTTTTAAATTTCCAAAACATTTTCCAGATTGACAATAATATATTTTCTATGAGTCCTGTGTCAAATACGTTTTTCTTTTCTTTTCAAATTTATAGCTTCTTTTTTATAGCTGTACTTAACAAAAGTAACTGCTTTTATTTCCGTTTGAAATTAAATATCTAAATTTTCAATTTATGGAGAATTTTTAAATTTCTTATCAGCAAAAATTCATAGGAATCTTCGGATATTATTTGGTAATTAATTGGCACGACTAAACAAAAATACCTTCGTTAAGGAATTTTTTTCATGACTGTAGCGGACTCACTTCAGGGTTAGAACCCTAACGCTAACCCTAATCCTAACCCTAAACCTAACCACCTTCAGGGGTCCGCTACAAATTGGTGACCCCGACGTGATTTGATTAGGTTTGACAGGATGGCAGCAGATAATACAAGCGAAGCATGTTTCTAGTTTTGCAATTCCCTTTGACACTTTGCCTCACTATTAATGAGGATACTACCTGTTTCTTACTAATTGATACGATCAATTATCTCGGAAAAGGGCCTTATCGTAGCCCTTCGCTACTCCGTCCACTTGACCAAGGGCAGATGTGATATATCTTTATAACTTTGACCTTTTCTTCATTGCGTTGCCGCACACCCTTCAATTTAATATAGGAAGTTCATTTAGATTCATAATAAACATAATGACTTTTTTGCTGTTTCAGTATTACGAACTTAGTCTGAATACTCTTTGTGAGCATTTTTATACTTTGTAGCAACTCTCAATTTATTTTCTTTAAATATTAAATAGATATGCAGGGCCAGTTAAAGTTTATACTCCTTAGTTATATAATACGGCAACTTCTCGCCGAACTGGAGGAGGAGGCGAAATGCAGGCAGCCTGGTCTTTGTGACCAAGGGGCCTGAACGGGTTATGTATTGTTACATGCCCATTTATTTTTGTCTGCCAACTGGACGCTAGTTGAGATTTCCTATCAATTCTTACTTCCGGTATTCATAGCCTTTATTATCTCCGGCTACAACGGACCCATACTTTCTGCATTCCTAGCCTTTACTACTTCCGGCTACCACACACCCTTATCTTCCGGCATTCATGGCTTTTATTACTTCCGGCTACCTCGAACCCTTACTTCCGGTATACTTGGCCTTTATTACTTCCAGCCCTTATCTCATCCTAATTCACTTGGTTGGTCTGCGTTAATGGGCCTGCTTACAACAGTCCTGAACTTCCGGCTACGCCATGCTCCCTACTGCCGGCATCTCTATCTAAACCTAACTCACCTGGTTTATCGGCGTTAATTGAGCTGCTTACAACAGCCGTGAACTTTCAGCTATACATTGGTCCCTACTTTCGGCATTTCTATCTCAACCTAACTCACCTGGTTTAGGAAATTGCTGCATACATATTGTCCAGATTCAAACAACCTACTCCGTACACTTCGGTTAAAATACCACGGAAGGTTCATCATTGGACTTAACCAGCAGCTTTTCAACACTTTCGCCGGACATATGAACTGAACTTTCAAACTGTGGACTTAAATGCCAACTTATCTTACATGGACTGTACTTTTAACATTTTTAGTCACAGTTATATTATCTAGATCTTCTAACCGGTCAATATTCCGCAATTTACTTAATTCTGCCTCCATTACTTGATTCATTATTCGTTCGTGTTTCTTTAAATGAATCATTACTATTGTATACGATGTTAAATAAATTTTGTATTAATTTTAAGTTTGTAATTTGTAGTCCTCTTGTCGATCTGTCAAGATTCACGTCTTTTATTTCTTTTTAAAATGTTAGTTGGCCCCTTGTGACATCTATGCCTTATTGGAGCGCACAGGTCATATTATATCACGCCCCCTCCAAGGGGTCCACGACAAAAGTACTCTTTACTTTAAGTTTAATTTACATGAAGTTCAAAAGTCATAGTAGCAATTTTTGTTTCTGTAGGATTAACCATGTGCTTAAAATTCGTTTATTTTAAACTGTAAATTTTCTAAATTTTTTTTTGTGAGGGTAGGGAGAAATATAGACTAAAACAGTTTTCTATTAATAAGCGTCAAAGTTGTTCTTACCCGATGATTCACATTTCCATCTTGTAAGGAAAATTAATATTTTTACATAGATTACATACAACTTGCAACAGTTAAAAAATAGATTACAAACGCAAAAAAACATTTTTCGTTAACTGTTCTAAAAAAAATAATAAAAGAACACAGACTGAGAGGCTTAAAAATGATTTTTTTAAGTGCATGAAAATATTGTTTATCTAAATTAAATTTCTAAAATAATTTCTACCGCCGACTAATTATTCACTTTTCATCAGCACACAGTGGAATAAAAAAAAAATAATTTTAAGGCTGAAGTTTGTGGTTAAACCAGGAACAATAAACTGTGGATTTGTTGAAAATATACAATTGAGAATTTGTTGATCTAATATTACAACGTATCGATGATTGTTGTAAGGTTTAGCTTTTTATGATTGTTGCAAACTTTAGCTTTTTCCAATTTTTTTTTTAATTTTAAAAAAGTTTTTGATATGTTCCGAAAAGGGATATATTTGAACGAAGTAGCTCAGTGGTAGAATACGGTAGCAGTAATCGACTGGTACGCGTCGTAGTCGCAGGTAATAAGTGTAGATCAATGGCGTAGTCGTTATAGATTTAGCTCTCAGACTAAGGCTCTTTGATTCTGTCGTACCTACACGTCCGTCGGTATTTATGACGGACACCAGCCAATCATATTCCAGTGAGGGGGAACACAAGTGTATGCATATTCCATTATATCAGTTTAAAAAAAAAGGCTAAAGCCTACAACAATCATAGCAATATCTGCAACCTTTGTCAACAAGAGAAATTAACTATAATAACATTTCCAGCCCCCCCGCCCCGCCAAAAAAAACTTTAAACCAGAGATCGGAAATTATTTTCCGTTGTATTCATACTAAAAAGTTCATTTTGATTTCATTCGAAGTGGAATAAAAAGAACGTATGTATATTTCATTTAATCCACCGATACATTTCCAGTACTTCCTTCGTGTTCTGAAACTAGTTTAAGAAATCGTTCATCCACTGATTTTGTGAGCTGTGTTTCTTTATAGAAAACTGAGTGCACCGCATACAGAATAGCATTACAAAATTCTTTGCTGGCAAATTATTGTTCGCCAATGTAAAACTTCCTCTTCGGTATACTTCACAAGTTTTAGATGAAGTTCAGGACCAGACGAACAAATCAGACACTTAATAAAACTATTGTCTTTAAAAGACCTTTTTCTTTTCTTTTTCCTTTTTATTGTCGGGTATAAAGATCATCTTTATGGAAGCATTTGACTTCTTGAACCCTAGTGTTAGGTATGCCTTCAACAAATCAGTGTATATAAAAACTGTCATCATAACGCCATCTGGAACTCGCCATGAGTCTATCGCTTCACCGACTATAATCCCAACACAAAATATCACATTGCCACTGACTTATTGTCGTCTGAACCTTTGAGGACAGCTTCAGCTATCTTTTGCTATATCCGCCGGGCCCACTGAGGTTAGCGCGACATTTATCAGGGAAAAGTTAAAAAATCGGTTCATATATTTTGCTAACCATTTTATTCGATTTTTCTAATGATAATCTTTTAAAGGAGACATAGTGATCATCTTACTTTAGAACGCGATGTCTAATGTTTTTTGTTACACTTCTTCGCTACCGGAACGTTAAAAAATATCATAGTTTGACAGGGACTGATTTTTATAACTTCTTACTTGATACGTGATACAAGTCTGTGAAATAAACTCCTCAATGTGTCATTATTAGCCTTGCATTGAAGACGTGTTGGAGTTTTAACGAATTTCTTCATAGCTTCTTATCAGTCCTGAATTGGCATCTCGATTTCAGTCACTTTCTCACCACCGCTTAACCCTGTCTTTTCTATAAATATTTTTATGGCAGCTGTTCTAATAAGGTTTCCTACTTGGTCCCTCGACCACATGACTTTAAGCATATTACTAGATTGGCAACTAGGTTCCATCGTTTTACTGATTAAATAGCTAGATATAACCGTAAGTTCTATTCTAATAGTTTCTTTTCTTGCTCTTCTCACCTGTGGAACTCTCTTCCAATTTCTCGCTTCCCTGCCAGTAACAATTTTCAAAAAATTTAGATGAAATTTCAATCGCCATCTTCTGTCTTCCTAGTTCCTGTTCTTTTATTTCCTTTCTCGTCACTAGTCTTCTCATTCTCTTTAACTCCCAGTAACCTTTTGCGTCTTAGTAGCATTATCGTCTTGCTTGGGGTGAAATTAAAAAAATCTCCACTGAGGTTACCATCATTTAGCAAATAAAACTTTAAATTCTAAAAAGTATTTATTTTATATATCAAATGAAGTGGCTAAGAATGTGAGACATTATATATGTATGCATGTATTTGCGTATATATATAAGATGGTATTTTATATGTATATCTATGAAATTCTTTTACCTTTAATCTGAAACCCTAATATTTTCTTAACCAAAACAAAAGGGAAATGAAAAGGAGTGGAAATGTAGATTCTGAAATACATTTTCAAGATTCTGATTACACTGGTCAACACGATTTTTGGTGCCAAGAAACAAAACAAATTTTTTTTTTAGCTATTTGATGGTGCTGATTGCGAAAATGACCTTAGTTTTTAATGGTCAGCTACCATTTTCGCTGTACTGAAATTGATCATTTTTTTGAAAAAAAAGGTCAATTTATGATCTTGGCTGATCACAAAATTTAGTTAATAAAGGTCGTAGAAACCCACCAATTTTCAGGTAAGCCGAGCAATTTATGTCAGCCACCTAAAATAAATTATTTTTTATTAGAAAAAAGTGTTTTTAAGTCAAAAGTTTTTAAATAGAAGTACCGAATTTTTCCAATTTATCGCCAAAATTCAAATTAACTGATAAACTTTATCAGTAATAAACTTTAGTAAACCTGATAATTAAGGTGACATCAAAAAAATGAAATCCTAAAATCTTCTGTTTGATATTCATAAATTTATCCCGTCGCTTTTATCCCCTCACTACGGAAGGAAACCAAGCACATTGAGAGCATTTTGTTTTCACAGTTGAAAAGAAACTCCAACTAAAGACATTCCAATTGAATGCACCTATTCCATTGTACATGATACTGCTGTTAGTTTATTAAGTGATTTGATGAAAATACTTGTTGGTCTTGGTATATTCAATCGTATTATTTTTAAACACTTACGGTCTGATTGTTATTGCAAAAATACTATTTCTGAATAAGCAGACCAATATTTGTTGGTTTAAATACGAATTGAGAGGTTTCTACGATTTTATTTTGAGCAATATTACCATCAGTCAATATCATATATACAGAAAACAAATGAAAAAAATGCTCCTTTTCCCCAAAATGAGGCATTTCTGTTCAGCAAAAACGGTAGCTAACCAAGAAAAAGTAAGGTCATTTTCAGATTCAGCGCCGTCAAATTAGCTGAAAAAGATGTTTGTTGTCTCGACACCATTTCAATTTTTTTTTGTTGACCAGTGTTATCAGTTCAAAGTTTTTTTTTTCTGTTGGCTGTTTAACTTAGGCAGAAGTATTTTTGACCATTCAAAAGACTCTTAAATGCTCTTCTCCATAATACTAGATATGGAGGATTGTCAAATAATTTTAAGGAGTGTATATTATTTTAATAATGTTTAGCAGATTTAATTCTGTTTAACAAATTATAAACCATATGTAATAGTGGCCTTACCGTCAACAAGAAAAAAGTTGTAGTGACAAAACAAATGGAGCTAAGACGTGGTTGAGATTAGTAAAAGAGATTTTTCTAATTTTCTACAAGGTTCAATTGTTTGCTTGTTCCAGGATATCATATATCAGTCAAGGGAGACTGAGAATGTCGTTCGGGGTATAACACATGGTAATAGTCGAGATAGACACTTGGAGAAAATCATCGTCGAGTGAGATAGACTTGTGGGAGAAAATCAACATGGATATATAATCGAGTGAAATAGACTCGTGGGAGAAATATTTCATGAATTGTCGCATTGTAGTAGTCGAGGTTTAAACAATACTTCAGTTGGTTTCATCGCTGGGTGAAGGTAATGCTATTGATGGAAGCTCCTTGGTGTTACTACTGATGGCCTGGCCAGTTGTATAGTCTTTCATGCTCAATTAAGCTTGCCTACCATGAGGTTCCTTTGATAGTGCCAGCCAGGTAAGTTTTGCCTTTGTAGGTGGAATCGGTGTTGGCTTTATAGTGAGTCGCCCAAAAACAGCCTCCGCGGAAACTGCATGGGCCTTTTACTGATTGTTCAGAAAAAAAGTTTTTATGACCCTGATAATTGTGGGTGGGATTCCAGAAACGGGTGCGCAGAGTGGGTGAAATTATGATCAGTTGTGATATGAGCTACAAGTGTCGAAGCGAGCACTTCCATTTGTTAAAGGTGAAGTTCCGACAGGTTACAGCATGTTCTATATTAGAAAAAAATGTTATTAAATGCAAAAGAAAAAAAAGAGAAAGAAAGAAAAAGAGAGTGATATATAATATAGTCATATCTGTCTGATCATACCTGTCTTTTTTATGTCTGTTCATATCTATTTCTCTATATCAGTTTCTATCTATCGGTATATATATATATATATATATATATATATATATATATATATATAAACTGTATACATATATATATATATATATATATATATATATATATATACATACATATATATATATACATACACATATATATATATATATATATATATATATATATATACATATATACATACATATATATATATACATATATACATACATATATATATGAACTTGGTAATCCGTATGGGTACTCCCAAGGAGGATGAAATCCTGAGAGGTCAATGTAAATCCAGAGCTAATATTTAAAAGGGGTGTGCTGTGTGGGCTTTGACCGAAAGACGGATAAGCGGATTGTGTTGTCATCTAACATGATATCTTGGGAGTATATAACTGTAATCTTGGCTTTGTGCAACCATTGCCTTATTTTCACCACAACAATGTATCTGCTCACAGTGCCTTGACCATCCGGCAGTTCCTGGCGGAGAAGAACCTCACTATTTCCCTGAGCTTGCTTCGTGTGACTTTCTATTTTTTCCCCAAGATTAAGAGAATCATCAAGGGAACCCATTTTTAAGACGTGGAGGCCATCAAGAGGGCTGTAACACCGAAGCTGATGGGCATGAAGGAAGAATCCTTCCAACAGTGCAGAGAAGCGTAGCAGAGAAGGATGGAAAAGTACATTAGACTCAATAGGGGATTACTTTGAAATGGATAACCTGTATTTTAAATTGTTTGTGACACCAGTCCCGTTACTTTTTCAGGCAGACCACAAAGTGAAATTTTGTTAGAAACAAAGAAAAGAGTACTAAGCTACATATTATGCAATATCAGCTGTGATTGCTGAACAATTTCCTCACAGATGAAGATGAGACTTGAAGTGGCAGAAACGTGGTTTCACAGTAGAAAACTAAGAATACCATGCACAGAAGATGTGAGAAATGAGAAAGTTTTAAAGAAAATAAGAACAAAAAACACTTATACTTCCAATCAATAAGAAACAGTTGAAATTTTTGGGAGATTTTATGAAAAAGGGGATTTGAAGAATTCAACACTCACGAGACATATTGTAGAGCAGATAAAAAAATAGTAAATACCCTACCTAACAAGTTTATGTAAATGTATGGAAGAGCAAAGAACTGGGAAGGATGATAAGGTAACGAATGTTGCTTAGCGTAACAAAGGACACGAAGCCATGATCGCCTACGTCCTTAAAAGGCATGTCACATAAAAGAACATTATAAACAAGTTTTGATAACAGCAACAAAGATAAGGACAATAGTCTGCATGTTATCACATATATGACAAAGGAAATAAGATAAAGAGAAGTAAAGAGAATGACAAGATACCAACTAAGTTTTATAGTAAATAAAAAAAAAAGAAGATTTTATTATAATTTTAGTGATTTGTTCAGTGGCTAAAAAGGGAAACACATAAAGGCTTAGTGACAAGAAGTTAGAAATAAGCTCAGTCGAGTACCAACTAAGTTTTATAGTAAATAAAAAAAAGAAGATTTTATTATAATTTTAGTGATTTGTTCAGTGGCTAAAAAGGGAAACACATAAAGGCTTAGTGACAAGAAGTTAGAAATAAGCTCAGTCGAGTACCAACTAAGTTTTATAGTAAATAAAAAAAAGAAGATTTTATTATAATTTTAGTGATTTGTTCAGTGGCTAAAAAGGGAAACACATAAAGGCTTAGTGACAAGAAGTTAGAAATAAGCTCAGTCGAGAGTTGCTGGGTTTTTGTGGTATAGTTTATGTCTCAAGTCAGCGAATGGTAGTAAACGGACTGCTCTGAAGCAGATTTCTACAACAACAGACTTCAGCAGCCAACTCACTTAATTCTGGCACCAACCAACGAATACCCAGATGAAGACCTTCACTTTGTAAGGTCATCCAACCATATCAAAGAATTCTTTGAAGTTTTTGCTTTAATTGACCCAGAACTCGGAGAAGTTTCATTTGTGAAAATGGATCCTCTTAACAATGTAAATTATGTAAAGATTAATCATGTTGTTTTTTAGCCAGTTTTTCACCAGTGCACACGTATTTTTAGGGCCATTATCACATAGGAGAATGAAATGACATCTGCCAGAAGATTACCTAGCTGAATTTTTCAACTTTTTTTTAAAAATTTTCTTTTCTCATAGTTTGGAAAATTTTAAACAGGCAGATCCATGTCCAGTCAGTATGTATGTATACCTGCAAGTTGCCGAGTGGTTAGAATGTTTACTTTCTGACCATGAGGCCTGGGTTCGAATCTCACTATGGTAAATTTGTCAGGAAGATGATTCTTGATGCTATCAGTCTGGAGACATAATCCAAGAAACAACTTTGGAAAGTGTCTGACCTAAGCCTTGTAAATGAAATTGGGTAGATGGCACTGTTTGCAAGCCATCATTGGTTATGCTTGCACAAAGTCCAATTGTAACTAAGGTTTGAGTATACTGGCTTTGTTAAGAAAAACTGTTAATCATGCTGATTATGCACTATCTCCCAGAAGCTATAATTAAGGTATGCGTAGCATAGTTGCAGTATAAACCACAGGTATGCTGTGTGGGTATTGAATAAATAGAAATGTGCCTGAGCAGGCACCTGTGCAACAGAGACTGGTAAACCACCCTAGAAGATGGGCGGGCTCAGAAATGAGTAGCCGGTTATTATGTATGTAAGTATATGCATCTGCACAAGAGAGTGTAAGTCCCAGGCAGGACACAAATGCCACACCCATGCTGCCCTTATTTGAGGATCAATCAAGTGGTAGCATTACTTGAAATTGAGTTTTTGCCATCATGTGTCAATGTAAAAAAATCCAATAAGTAATCAAAACAAGATTTTATGTTGTCTTTGTAGAAAAAAGTGTAAATTCTTTGTTGATAGATTTGTTTTTTACAGCTTATTTGCCTTTTATAGGTTATTTAAAGCCAGAAAATATATCTAGATTGTTAGATTTTTTTTGGAGATAATAATGATTTACTAATACAAGTCTAACTAATTAATACATAGTTGGGGGAGAGTAGAGATGAATTTATACCTTTCCCAAGGGAATTTGGGCATAAGTGAAAATAATGAACCTGACTAGAGTTGGAACTCTACTATCCTATTTTCAATTCTGAGCTGTTATTTATTACACCATCCACACATCCAAACTTACAGCACCTGGTATTCCCAAGCAGTCATCCATCCAGTTTTGACATCACTTAACTTTGGTGATCATATGAGTGTTTCAACATGATATGGACATAAGCCTATGTAAATGCCGTAAGCTTAGATAAATTATATGTTTTAGAATCATTATAAATCAATTTATAGGCCACTTGTACATATTTCAATGATTTTATTTTATAAAATTTTTTATTCAGTAATATAATAATTCATATTTACTTGTAATTTTATTGTATAATATTTCAGTTTATACTTAGAAATTTATTAATGTGCAATTTTAATCAAATGTATTTTTATGACACACATGTACATGTTAGTAAAAAAAAATCAATATAAGAATGCAAATTGTCAATGTAGTATTTACCTTAACTTATATGTTAATGAGTTAGAAAAAGTCATACTTGATTAATGAGTTCACAGTTATATTACATGGTGCATTGGGTAAGTTGTCGCCATTTTATATTTTTAATTTTGTGCATGCGTGTTGCTTGTTTTTGATTTCGTTGACTGCACAGTATAGTAGGGTCAGATGGACACCGTCAGGTGAGAAAAAGAGCACCATGACATAATTCACTCCACCAGAAATTTGGAAACAGCATGCTGTACTGCTTGGTATTCGCACTGGAAGCCCCAATACGAACATTTCACAGTTTGTGTGTCAGTCTGAGGAGAGTGCAGCAGATTCAGAAAGAGTTGGATGAGTAATGTTGATTATGAAGGTGTTTGGAGTGATGGTGACATCATGCCTCCATTCATCTTTCCACAGACTCAACATGGAGGCCTACATCAAGTGCCTTGTGAAGGTAGTGCTGCCCTGGGTCAAGAGGGTGGCTACTGAAAGACCCTATTTCTGGCAACATGATCATGCCACTCAAGCAGAAGAACCCAGTCATGGCTGACAAACAATTCCTGTGACCACATCACCCCTTACATCTGAACTCCTAACTCCCCAGATTGCAACCTCCTTTGATTATAATGTGTGGGATGCAATTGAGTGAGAGACCAACAAAACTCCTTGTAACACCAAAGAGGAACTGAAGACAAATTATGGCAGCATTCACCAACAAACAAGGAGAACATCCAGAAGAGTTGCAAGAGATTCTGAAGTCATCTGGAGGCTGTGGTGGAATCTAATGGCAATTTTCTTGAATAAATTTTCTCTTTAGTATTTCAAGATATATTTGCATAATTTTGGTAAATATATCTGTTAAAATGAGATGTCAGTGTTATTTTCATTTTTGTGTAAATTAGACAACAATTTATCCATCGCACCCTGTATATATGTGTGCATATAAAAGGAAAGTAGTTCTTTTGCTGCATGCATAAGTGTAGATGAAAAGTTATTTTACTCATATATAAATGATATAGAAAAAATTAAATAATCATAAGAATGCTTCTATCTAGTTGAAAATATACAAGCCTTACAAAATGAATTTTGACAAAAAGAACCATTGTTTTTAATTTGAGTTTTTGTCTCCAATCATTGAAGTCTTAAATCTTGATAACAACTTAATGATTAAAAATCTTTGGATAATTTATATTTATCTATACTGATTTCTATAGAAACAGGGAAGGTTAAGCAAAAATTACAATTCAAAAAATTCCTTGTCTGTAGCCTTTTATCAAATGTATATTATTGAAGAATTGCTGTCCAAATACAATTTTTGTAAATATTTTTATAATTGTGTGTGTGTAACCCCCTTGACAAGTGGACAAAGTGATTGCTGGAGGGTCAGGCTCTGGAGTCGGGATGCTGAAGATAACACCAATAATTATAAAGTAACAAATGTTATATTTGTATGAATTCTCTCTCTCTCTATATATATATATATATATATATATATATATATATATACATGTGAAAAGTGTGTGTATATAAATATAAATAAATATATATATATATAATTATTTATATATTATATCTGTGTACTTATTGGAAAGCGCTCAATATCAGAGATAGAGCTAACATATTTGGTTGGATAGATGTGAGTTTGTGACCCTGGGTTTCACGCTTTAGCAATATATATATATATATATATATATATATATATATATATATATATATATAGTTAAGTAACAAAAATCTTGGTAATCTGTATGGTTAATCCCAAGGAGGATGAAATCCTGAGAGCTCAATGTTATGTCAAAGGAATACTTTAATTTAAAGAAAAACAGACCACTTTAAGGCTTCATTAGTTATAATTTATTTTACCAGAGAATTTTATTCTTCTCTGGATCTTCAGACTTCACTTTCAAAGGTGAAACGAAAAATGAATTTAAAATTTACACTTTTGATAGTATTAAGCTTTTGGTAGTATTAAGCTTATATAAGTTGACATAGAGGGTGGTGAGGAATAGTGTGAGAGACATGGTCGAGTTTTAGACAATTTATATATATATATATATATATATATATATATATATATATATATATATATATATATATATATATATGAAATAGGGCATCTATTTCAAACACTGCTTATAGCCACATCACATTGAAACACCAGTTCCTGTATGATTACTGAAGTTAAGCAAACTCAAGCCTAGATGGGTGACCTCTTAAGAATACCAAGTGCTGTAAACTTGGATGTGTAAGTGGTGTAATGGGTAATGGCTCAGAATTGTTAATTGGAGAACCAAGTTCCAATTCCAGTTGGGCTTGTTATATTCACTTACACACAAATACCTCTGAGAAAGATACGAATATATCTCTTCTCCTCCCTCAGTTAATTAGTAGGATTTGTGTTGTAATCTACGAAGGGTTACTGAAAGAGGAATAACCAAAACAGAGAAACATGAAATCTTTATAACATCAAAAAAATACAATACTCGCCAGTGGCATGAAGTAGGTAAACTGCTGCTAGTAGTAGACTAATTAGACAACATGTTACCCTTACTTACAATAGTGTCCAACATATTTAAGAGGATTGCGACATATCCATTAGTGTTCATAAATCATTATTATCTCCCCTTCAAAAAAAATTCTTACAATCTAAAAATGTTTTCTATTTTAAATAATCTGCATAGGGTTGATGAGTCATAGAAAATGAACGAATCATTGAATATTTCAAACACTTTTTGAACTCACACTCTTTGTGTCCTGTCACTGGATCTAACCAACACCTTTATCCACTGTGCCATGTGTCCTTGTCCAGTGACAGGACCCAAAGAGTGTGAGTTCAATACCCAGTTAAGGCAGTGGAGAACTTTAAGAGGGGAATTAACAGGAGATAACTGATAATTGACATCCATTAAACATGGCATGTGGAACTAGAACAGTCTACCCCAGTGAGCGAAATAAAGGGTTCAGTTCAACATTCCAACCACCTGAAGAAGGCCGGAGCGTACAACAGCCGAAACGTTGTAATAAATATGGCGGCAAAGATGAGGACAATAGTTCAAATAATGTAAATGGTGTAAATAAAATTTAATTATCACACACTGATTTATTTGAATTTGTATCCTCGTCTTCATTTTTATAGAGACAACATTTTGTCTGTCATACTCTCCAGCCTTCTTCAGGTGTTTGTTATATTTGGTAACATTCTCTGAATTTCAAACTAACACTTTATTCAATTCATGGGATAGACTGTTCTAATTCCACTGTTCATGGTAGTAGATTTCTGTTTGTAATATAATAACAATACCAAGTAGAAGCTTATGAAGCTTTATTAGACAAATTCAGCTTTAGCTCTGAAAAATCTTTATTTTGATGGATGGTTACAAGTGAGAGGGGAGATGGGATGTGCTTATTTTATTATCACATACTTCTTCATTAATTCTTTTTTCATTTCTCAACAAACTAGAATATATTGTCTGACCCAGGGATTGAAATCCCAACCACCAGGTATACTGCATACAGTTATTGAAACTCCATATAAAACAGACATTTCTTGAGACAACTGACAATTGTCACATCAGAATTTCAAACCATATAAAGATCAATGAGTTTTGTTACACTTCAAGTAATTTCTGGCTTCAAATTGTCAGGTTAAAAAGAGGACAAAAAGGAGGTTGGCACCAAGCTGGTAAGGCTGGATTTAAATGAAGAGAAGCCCTAGGCTATTCCACTTGTGAGACCTCTCCAAATACTCCATTCTCACAAGTAGAGGAAAATGGAGAGTGATAAATTAAACAATTTGAGTAAAGCCAAGGATGATGATGAGTGTTTAAAATTACTGAAGTGTTATTCTGAGTTTACAATACATTATGATAGCATGTGTAAGAAAGGCTTATGACAGTGTCAAAAATATTATACAACAGCATGCTATGCAACAAATAGATTACATCATGATGAACTTATTTTTCATTTCACCAGGCTACAAAAATCCCTTTACTACAACACTACAACCGTCATGCTATGATTATCCAAACATTTTTTAGAATTACATATGCACATTTCCAAACATTGTAGCATGATGTATGCACATTCCAAACCTTTTCAGTATAATGTATACATATACCAATCCTTTGCTATATGACATGCATTCTCTTGATACACTTATATAATTGCCTGTCATATAGTGAAGCATAAATACCTAGACAGATTTCTTAAATGCTATAAACCAAATTTTTCATTCCACAGAAAAAGGGATCAGCTGATGATTCATATGCTAGCAATCAGAGGCATGCAGCAACCTTAATATTTTTGTCACCAATTTCAACATTTCTCTCACACAATATACAATGAAAATATCCTCACCATTTAATATAAAGAAAAATTTACCAAGCATCACTAATAAGAAAATTTTGAACTTATACTTCATGGCTCTATTTGCAATTATTTATTGACAGTCAACATTGTTCCTGTCTTAGTATTAAAACCAATTTTACTATTTCATGACAGATTCAAACCTCTCTAAGAAATAAATACATAGCACAGTGAACAAAAGAAAATGGATTTGACTTGCAGAATACTGGGTATCCTTGCTAGTCCATGTTAAAATAGGACATACTATTTTAGATTTGTATAAAAACATTTATTCTTTTAATTTCATTTTCTTAAAACTTCAGAAGGGTATTTATTTCCAGGGAATTCTTAACTACTTTTGTTGAATAATTTTTACACACACACACACACACACACACACACACACACACACACACACACACACAGACAGATATATATTTATATCTATATACCTAGATATGTGTGTTTGTAAGATATATAATAGTATCTGAAATAAAAATGGAGATTATGAGACAAAATGGAAAAGCTATAAACGATGTGCTTTGCCAGGATTGTTGGCTAACCTTAACTTCTTCAGATTGGAATGAAAGACAAAACTGTATGTAAGGAAGAATGTATTGGGATCTCAGATTAGAGAAAACCATAAACCAAATTATTTTATTACATTTGAGGACCAGACACTAGAAAGTGCCTGTTTGCCTGTATGATGTTTGTTTTATATATATATATATATATATATATATATATATATATATATATATGTATTGGAAGAAAGAGAATTTGTTGACTGCTGCTGCTGATTAATGCTAAGCTCTTCTTTGCTATGAATTGAGCCCTGTGGTAATGCATATATCTTGAATACAATGTGTTAAAAATTCTCTTTATTCCTAGCATGTGCTGATGGCCTAGGGGTGAGAGTCTCTGACTGATATTAAACTGGTCAGGTTTTGATTCCAGCTTTAAGCAATTGCATGTCTAGCCACACTGATGAGCTGTGATACAGCAAAACAGTCTGTTTGTGGATGACTATATATATATATATATATATATATATATATATATATATTCATATTTCTCTGTTTATTCCTCAGTCTGTTGATGAAAGAAACAGGTGTATCCAAATATTCTGAACATAAAATGAAGCACATTTCTCTCATATGGTTAATAATTAATATTTAATAAATGTTTATTGTACTGACTATATTGGTACCTTTTCATTTGACCTTGTTTTATTAACTAACATGTCTATTTTATATATTATAAGAAGCACACATGGACCCTTTTATATATATATATATATATATATATATTAAAAAAAAGAAGAGGGTGCCATAAACGTTTTTGGTTGTAATGTGGATTTATTGAGAAAAAAATATTATACTTTGTTTTACATAATTTCACGACCGTGTTTCTGGTCTGGTCTAGCAACCGTCTTCAGGTGAAAGTGGAGATTTTTACATATTATTAAAAAGGTCACTAAAACATTAAAAGATTAAATGCCGATAACTACTCGCTGGACAAACCTTAATTGTTTTATGACCCTTCACGCAGAACTCTTCATTGACAATTCTAGAAAGAAAATTCGGATTGCCAACACACAAACAGAATGTCTCATATCGAGAATATTCCACATTGAACATGAAGAAAAATTAATTATTTTTAATAATATGTAAAAATCTCCACTTTCACCTGAAGACGGTTGCGAGACCAGACCAGAAACACGTGTCGTGAAATTATGTAAAACAAAGTATAATATTTTTCTCAATAAATCCACATTACAACCAAAAACGTTTGCGGCACCCCTCTTCTTTTTAATATACATACTTTTCTCTCGTTGGAACCATTACAACATATTTCCTTTATATATATATATATATATATATATATATATATAATCTATTCGAAAATTATAACATAAATATGTTATAAAATCACTACAGAAATAGCCATTTTATTTCAACATTTCTGGTGTCTTATCAAGTGATGGTGCTGAAACACCATCATTTGATAAGATACCATTTATATTATAATTTTCAAATAGATTATATTTGCTCTACTCTGTATTGAGCACTCTTTTAAGAATAGTACTTTTGGTTATTGGAATTTATTCTGTATACACCAATTCTATACTTGTATATATATATATATATATATATATATATATATATATATATAACCAATTTGTGACTGGTAGGGATAACTACAAGGAAGATATTAATCCAGGGAGAGCTCAATGTAGACTACAGAGCATAATAATAATAATAATAATAATAATCAAGAACTTTCTCCTTTTTACAGACATCATAAAGATCTTGAACGCACTTGATTGTCTGTTTTGCATGCTGATTTGTTCTTGGAATTTCCAATCTCGATGGTTCTGGATTTAAAAACTTTTTCAGAGTTTAATGCTTTTTTGTGAGCCTGCAAGCTACAACATAACTTCTGATAATCATCTGTGCACTATAGCAACAAATCTATCTCTTTATTGTAGTGGATGATTACAAGCAATGGTTACTCTAATTGGGTCTCTGAAGTTGAACTTCTTGTTGTTGCTACTGTTATTGAACTTCATTCCAAGGTCACTTTTCTTCTTTTGAATAGTTTTGAAACTTGCAATCTTTCCAGTTGTATATCCATCATGTCCTTTGCTTTTGATCTGAAGATGATATAACTGTCTGTCCTAGATGTCTGTCCTCACTAGATAACAATTCAACATTTACATTTGTGATGTCAAAAATTTAATTCAATGGATCATATTTTCTTTGTTTAATGCATTCATTGTAGGTGTTCAGCACTTGATTCAGTTTTGCTTGTATGACTTGAGTTGATAAATTTGGGAAATTTAATTTCTTTAGCCATAAGCTTGTTACTTCTTTAGTAATTTCCTTCATACATTCTTTTGATGGATGCTCCAAAAACCAACAGATAGAGACCAACAATTTGGATTTTGAGTGTTATCCAGCTTTTGTTTTCTAGTGATTGTTCTTCTATTGGAACAGATCTTCTTTTCTTATGTGTTTCTTGAAATCTTATGAGATTCTGCATCCAGATCTTGTTTCTTTCAATAATAGAAGCACATTTTTATGAGATGTTATGGTTAAAAATGAATACTTGGAGGTCTTTCAGCAAATCAATGTCGCTCAATCAGGAAGCTTATATAATCAGTTATGTGCCATGCATAATACATGCTTATCTTTCAATATATGACTGACGAGGCAGATTTTTCCCTGCAGTAGGTTGCCATTTTATTCTGCAGTAGACCAGTTGCCATCTAAGGCTACAGAACCCGGTCTGTCCTGCTATTTACCCATAGCTGGTAGGAGAAGGGGAGAGAAGAGGATTCCTACCTTTTTCAAAAGTATTAGCATGTAAGTGAATGCAGTGAATTTGACTGGAATTCAAACTTGAGTCTCTGATTCCTCAATCCGAGCTATTATCCATTACTCCACTGTGCCTCCTCACTTATATACTATGAAATAAAAAAATATTTGATCACAAACACAATATACTTCTCCCATTTGCCTTATATATCGATTAATGATTGGAAAATACAATAATTGCAGCACATGGCCAAAAGGGGAAGGTGGCCTGAGGTTGGTTAACATTAACTATCTTAAACCTAGCTAATCAGATTCATGACGAATCCATTCATTACAATTTACTCATTCACCACAAGAAGTCATCCTTCATCATTCACTACTACATATACCACAATACCCCATATTCAAAGGGAACCTACAAAAACAGCCCATGACAAAAATTTCTTTATGTACAAATATCCTTATGCAAATATATATAAAAATATAATGATGGTATGAAATGGGGGAGGGGATGAACCCCAAAAACAAACTAAAATATAGCAAAACATTCAAACTAAAATAATAGATGTTACTAGGACCCATTCACCCAACAAAAATTAAGATGGCCGCTGTATTTTTTCTTCAGACAGAATCAAGAAGCTCACACACTAACTGCAAGGGAAGGATAAAATAAATATTGTTGCGTGAAAATCAATGACTGACCTAGTCAAGATGAAAAAGGAAGCCAAAAAACAAACTGGGGAGGTTGGGAATTTATGACTTGGATATTAACAAAAGAAAAAAGCTGGAAACATGCCAGAACAACACTTCCTCACCTTAACTAGGTAAACAAAGAAAGACTATATTAACCAGGGGAGAGTTCAATAGGTAACTGCCCCATTGTGACCAAGGGGACTTAAAAACAAAAATCAAGGTTAGCCCCATTCACATGAACCAAGCTTGCTGCTTTCACCCATCTTTCACTGAAATTTGTCAATAACAAATGCTTTCTATCAGTTCTGATCTTCACCTTGAGCTGATGCTGAAAGAATCCAACCAGAACCTGATGAAAATAGCATTCGTATTGCAAGATTCCCTCCATTCACATCATCCAAATCATCATTCTTGCCATGGCTAGCAGTGTTAGAAACACTAACCGTTTTGCTCCAGAACATTATTATATGCATATGTGAGATTGATGAGCACAAGTTTTTTGAGATTGATACAAGCTGTCAACTTGCCAACATAGTCCCAGAATGGGTGCACCTGAGGACAATGATAGAAGGTGTGCAAAGCTGTTTCCTCTAAACCAAAGTCACACCAGTGACAGTCAGGAAAATCCATCCAGCCTCATCTGGAGGCTCTGTCATTAAAAGATAGCACGTTCTGAATCAATCACAAAGTAAGCAAAAGCTCAGGGTTGCTGAGATAATCCGCCATTGGTGCCCAAGACCAGAAAGAGCACAACTCAGTTGCTAGTAAGCTGAGCTGCACACAGAGAGGATACCTCGTGACACCCTGTACTAATTCCTGAGTCTCAAGAGTCTCCTAGGCTGTGAAAGGTCACTGGATTAAGGAATGGCCCTCAAGGCTGCTCAACATTCTCGGGGAAATCTGATTTTGAGCCTTACAATAGAAATAGTAAGGCTAGGGAAGGCATCACTAATACTCCACTCCAAGATTGAGTTGTCTGTCAATATAGAGCATAGGAAAGCCGACCACAAGGAATGTTAATGACTCACCAAGTATGGCATTCCTAGCCCCCCTCCCTAACACAGACCAAAGTCTAAACGAAAGTCACGCTGATGACAGTCAGGAAAATTTTCCCGGCCTCCTTTGAAGGCTATGCCATTGTTTGAATCAATCACCAGGTAAACAAAAGCTCAGGGTTGCTGAGATAATCCACTACTGGTGCCCAGGACCAGAAAGAGCACAATTCAGCCGCTGATAAGCCAAGCTGCCCACAGAAAAGATTTTTCATGACTCCCACTATTAATTTCAAATACAAGTATCTCCTAGGCTGTGAAAGGTCACTGAACTAAGGAATGACCCTCAAGGCTGCTCGACATTCAGGGGGGAATCTCAACTGACTTTAAGGCTTACTATGGTGATAGTAAGGCTAGGGAAGGCATCCCTAACACTTTCCTCCAAAATTGAGTCATCTGTTAACACACAGCATAAGGAAAGCCAACTTCAAGGCATGTCGATGTCTCACCAAGTATGGCATTCCCAGCCCCTCATAACACAGACATTGGGCATAGACATCTTTGTTGACATGATGCTTGCTATTATCCCAAAAGAAGGAGGAGAGCAAATGCTTGATCGCTTTCTTGCAGTCCTTACAGAGAGGAAGTACAAACAACCAGTAAAGTATGAGAGGAAAACATACATAGCGCATACCTCAGTCCTACCCTTCATGGACAACTGCTTTCAGAACCAAGTCTGAACCACCACTCTGACCTTTGACTGTACTTTGATCAATTCTTCTCTAGCTGGAGCCCAGGCCTAAACCACACTCCAAGAATGCAGATGGGTCCATCAGTCCAACAAAAGGGTCCCAGAAGAGCAACCCCTTTCAGGCATCTAACCACAAGCTGGTTGCAGTTAATCTTGGCCCCTGTGACTTTTTCATACTGTTCATGCACCTTCTATATCATCTCAATGTTTCTGTGGCATCATGCAAAAATTGATACATTATTGGCGTACATGAAAGCCTTAGCCTGAGCCCTACCAGTGACAGTGATTTCACATAGGGCCAGAATATATACTTCCTCCATTAGCCAGCAAATGAGAGGCTCCAAAACCAAAGTGTAAAGTATGGTCGACAGTGAGTAACCCTGACAAGCCAACTAAGACAGCACAAAAGCATGTGATCATTTCGTGTCACCTGTAC
This sequence comes from Acanthosepion pharaonis, assembly GCA_903632075.3. Lineage (NCBI taxonomy): Eukaryota > Metazoa > Mollusca > Cephalopoda > Sepiida > Sepiidae > Acanthosepion > Acanthosepion pharaonis. Next base: position 385,341 of record CAHIKZ030000085.1, on the reverse strand, counting down.
CACAGTACTGAGAACTGATACAGGAGGTTAATCCACCTGCAGAAGTTGGGTTTGAATCTGGCGGCCTGTAGGACAGCAGCCAAGTACAGATGGTCTCCCTTATCAAATGCCTTGGACTGATCCAAATTGATCAGCATGGTTTTATTGTCATCTTTTTCACTCTCTAGGATCATCTTGATCAGATGCAAGTTGCTCTGAATTGTTTGGTTCTTCACAGCACAAGTCTGCTCAGGCCCAAACAGAATCTTGGCAATTGACTGCAAATGCTCCATCAGGATCTTGGCCAAAATCTATAACTGTGCTTAGCAGAATTATGGGCCTGTAATCATCTAATTCCTGCCCACTATCCTTGCCCTTTTTCAACAGCATTATCACACCCACAGAGATCTGGTCGGGGATGGATCCCTGCTGTAACCAATTGTTGAACACGACAGTCAAAATTGGTACAAAGATGTGCGACAGCCTCAAGTAAAGTTCATAGTGCAGACCATCATGTCTCAGAGACTTGCCACTGCTGATCCTCTTTAATGCCAAGTAGACTTCACTCCCTGTGATCGCACCCTCACAGCTTGTCACTTTAGTAGGTGAAAGCTGAGGAAAGTCAGCCAATTAACTGTGAAATTCTTAGTCACAGAGACTAGTTTCTTTGGTAAACTGGATATCAAAATGCTGCCAAAATGCCTTGCACATCTCATCATTTGATCTCAGAGTACACCACTCTTGGATATCAACCTCCTGAATGTATCGATCAGAAAGTTAAAGGATCTCTTCTTTGCATAATTATGTGCCCATGTCCACAGCATCCTTAGATATCTTGTTTAATCTATACCTAAGTATCTGACCCTGGTAGCACTCGCTCACTGCATGTTCCAGAATCTGCCTAGCTAAACCTATCTCTAGGGAATTCCCCACCAGCCTCTGCTGGTGACAGACTATCTTTGAGAGCCTTCACCTTTTTAGCCTCATCTAGGGTGAGCTGTTGGTTATATTTGGTGGTGGTATCTTTAAACCTCTTCGACCACTTATTCCCAACAACCATCCACACTAGTTCCCTATGCACTAATCTATTTAGCTATTGCCGTAAGTCTTGCCTGTTCAGTAAAGACAAAATGAACTTCCAGTGTTGAGCCATTCTAGGCCTAGCACTGAATGTCATCCAGGCACAGACAAGTCTCTAATCCAAATAGTGTAAACAGTGAAATATGGACAATCTATCAAATCTATATCAGCCTTTCTCACTAACATTCTATCCTGGTAGCTGACTACCTGGGTAGATGGCCACTTACGTGCTCATATCCACATCTTCCACCCAGGGTGATCAACCTGGTATCTATTGACAAGCCCAAACTCAACCAGGGTACAATTCCCTGACTTCCCACTAACTCTCCCCTATCTATATTGGGGCCCAGGATGACATTCCAGTTCCCCACTAAGACCAAGTATGGGGAATCCACCAGGAACAGCCCTAACTGATGGAAAAAGGAGACACACTCCTAAACTAAAATGATCTAAAACAAACCAATGTTCACAGCAATATCGGCTATGATCAACCAGAGCCCCGCATCAACATGGACAAGGTCCACCCTCACACCCAGGCTATGCTTAACCAGCAAGAAACCACCTCTGGCCAGCTGGTCCCCATATGCTGAATAGACAGCAAAGTCTCTATACAGTACATACACATCACCCTCACAAACAAAATGTGCCTCCTAGATCACAGTCACATGTACACCAAAGGACAAGAGATCACGAAGCATTAAGCTAGCTGTCTCAGTTATTTCCCTTTAACTCAACTCTCCAAGTTTTGGTTCCCCACTGCTGTGGCCTGGTATTGAATTCACAACTCTTTGGGTCTAGTCACTGGATCTAACCAATGTCTTTATTGACTGGGCCATGGAGAAATTCTAATTACCTGAAGAAGGCCAGAGCATACAATGGCCAAAATGTTGTCAATATGGCAATGAAGATAAGAATAACAGTCTAAGTAATGTAAATAAGTCAAATAATCACAATACCTCATTTCAGAGATATAGACAGATATAGATGTTGCATGTTTGTGAAATATTGGCTTGAATATATGCCAGATTTCAACCCTCTTGAGCATGTATGGGATAGAGATTTTCCAAGTGTTGCTTGGATGTGGCACAAGGCCAAAAGTAAGGGACACCCAGTGAGGATCAAACTCACTATTCAGTTGTAATTGTTCTAGCGAGACAAGCTTACTAACCATTACACCACCACGACGTGCCCAAACATGTATGGGATATGTGGCAGACTTTATGAAATTTCCTGCAGCCACAACACAATAACTAAGCAGATATATAGACATGCAAGGATTCCAGCATCTTGTTAAGGTAATATAGCTGTTATTATTTAGTTGAAAGTTGGATCTACACATTATTAGACAACTGTCTCTAATTTTTACCACTTCAGTTTATGTGTGTTAGTAGGATATAGAACCCAAGTTGATAAATCAGACATAGTAAAAAAAAACAAACAGGCATTAACATTTTTTTAATCATTTCACCTAAAGAAAGTGGTTACTGGGAGTGAAAGAGAATGAGAAGATTTTAGTGAGGAGAAAGGGTAATAAAAAAACAAGATTCTGGAAAACAAAAGATGGCAATTGGCATTGCATGTAAATTTTTGAAGATTGTATGTGACAGGGAAGCAAGAAATCAGAAGAGAGTCCACAAGTGAGAAGTGCGAGAAAAGAAACTATTAGGATAGAACTGACAGTTGCATCTAGCAAGTTCAATAGTGAAATGGTGAGACCTAGTTGCCAATCTAGTAGCACATTTAAATTCATGACAGTTTTAATATAAAAAAAACAGATTTGTCTTTTATTTTGATCTGAATATGTCCCCTAATGAAAGAGAAATGCATTGTCAATAAAAAGGTTTTCCACTTCGCCTTAATACTGGGTGCTAACATTCAAAGCAGTCAGGCTCTCTAGCCTGAAGATTGACATAACATAATTTTCTTACTTTCATTTCTACTCCCCAACCCTACATTATTTGGTCATTCATTATTTATTTGTGCAACACTGTCTTCTTCCTTATATTTAACATTTTTGCTAGCATTTATCTCTTTAAGCCATAAATACTCACTGTAAAATCTCATATTAATTATAAAAACTGAAATAAAAAATTCTAGTAAAAATTCTAGGCTTCTGAAAAAAAAAAAACGTATTAATTATAGGCTTCTAAAAAACTTCCAATATTAATTATAGGCTTGTAAAAACATTCCAGTATTAATTAAAGGCTTCTAAAAATATTCCAGTATTAATTATAACTTTGTAAAATAAATTCCAGTATTAATTATAATATAGGCTTCTAAAAAAATTCAGTTATTAATTACAGGCTTCTGAAAAAATACAATTTTAATAATAGGCTTCTAATGAAATTCCAGTATTAATTATAGGCTTCTGAAAAATTCCAGTATTAATTATAGGCTTCTAAAAACTTTTGGTATTAATTATAGGTTTATAAAAATCTGATATTAATTATAGATATTTACTCACTGTCACAAAAATGGGATAGTGGGCATTAATGGGTTAAAGTGTTAGGAATTTCAGTAATGCTTTTAATTATAACATAGTTATGAATGCAAAATATTTTGGCAGGAACAGCTTTCAAATATATTTTGGCTTGAACAGCTTTCTTTGTCATCAGACATCATTATGCTGCCATATAGGGTATAGATAAAAGTGCATAATATTGATGTGTGTGTGTGTGTGTATGTGAAAATGAATCATGCTGTCTGGTTAAATTTGTGATTTTCAACTGATGATATGTCATCTTAGGAAATTTATTCCTTTTGAACTCTCAAAAATTCACTCAGCCAAATCGTCTCAGTTAAGCAGTCGTCTCTCATTTTTTTAATAACATCTGGCTGATGTTCTCACGCAGATCTTCCTCTTAGACTCTTGTTCATTTCCTTCATATTTAAATATTGAATTAGAATAAACACATCTGCTAACAAGTCCTGGTTAGAAGATAGCCTAAAGGTTGCAATATTGCACTTTTAACGAGAGTGTCTAAAGTTCAATCCCTTATGTCAGATATGTAAAATCTATGTTGTAGCTTGGTTGGATGACATGTTTGGATTTGTAGCAAATTCAGAGTGACACCAGAACAATGATAAACTTTATTTTTTAATTAAATTACCATTAACTTATAATATGTGTCATGTGTGATAAATGCTTGTCTTTCAATACATGACTGATGAGGCAGATTTTTTCCCACAGTAGATTGCTGTTTCTTTCTGCAGTAGACCAGCTGCCATCCAAAGCTATAGAACCTGGTCTGTCCTGCTATTTACTCATAACTTGGGGAGAAAAAGAGGATTCATACCTTTTAATGGATTCGACTGGAATTCAAACTCAGCTCTCTGATCCCTAAATCCGAACTGTTATCCATTACTCCACCGTGCCTCCTTATAATATTACTGATTATATAAAAAACTTGTCCACAGGCATAAAATGCAGTGTATGTCGATATATATTTATTCTACCTTCTATCATCATAGCTGATGATAACCTCCAAGAAAGCAACACTTTGTATCTTTTTGGGTTCACGTTTTACACTGACATGAAGTGGAATGATTATATTGAATCAATTGCTAAATCTACTGCAAGGAAAGTTGGTTCAGTGTGCCCTGCCAGACAATTTTTCTTGTCAGAATTTATTTTGCATGTTTATAAATCTACCATTTGTCTGTGTATTGAATATGGCTGCCATATCTGCTCTTGTGCTCCTATTATATATCTCGAGATTTGTGACAATTTCCAAAGAAGAGTCTGTATTGTCATTGATCCTGACCTGTACAGAAACCATATATTGTATTGATGCAAACATATCCAGTAATTTTTGACAAAAGCCTTTATATAAATTCTTAGCATTGGTATTCTGTCATCAATATATCGCTTTATATGATCTTATGTCAACTTTCAATTAAATTGTGTATTCCATTATAAAAGAATAATTTGGGTCTTGATTTAATTAATTATTTAAGGAATTTTGGATATTTTGATAATGTTAGTAAAAAGGAAAATTTAAAAATTCATTATTTATGCACAATATGCAGAACTAAGAATATATGTTAAAAGAATTAACTCTGATCAAGAATACTGTAAGATTTGCACTAAAATGTTTGTCTCTTCCATTTTAACATCCAAATCATTTGTTGAATACTGAATACTAAACTACTTCCCTTAGATTACTATACCTAGTTTCATATTGTGAACATACATTTTACCCCATATGTAAATAAAAAATGAAATATAATTCAATTTTTATGACCAATAAGAATTTTTTAAATTAAAATAAATTATTCAAATATAAAAAATATTGAACCAACAACATTAGGACATGAAAAGTTTTGCACCAGAAATTATTTCTGCATGGCTAATTCAGGGTTCAACATCAGCAGTTAAGTCCATTCTTCATCTTTTTTTTTTTTTGAGGAAAGAACAATATTTCAGAATATGAGGTTAGGTAAGGCAATCTAAGAACGGTAACTCAATATTTGGTATGCTAAAGCCGTTTTGAATGCTAGGAAATAGCAACATATTAATTTTGACAAAAAAAAAAAAAAATTCTCAAATTTAAAACTCGACCAAAAAACCACTGATTAATTTTAATGAAATTTTTCCTGTTTATGAAAAATTAAAAATATTTCAAGAAGTGTTTCCATTGCTAATTTAGGAGAAAAAAAATGAATGTAATTAATTGTAATTAATTTAATTTATTTTTTTTAATTCAATCATGCTTCCATTGAATTTTAGAGTTAATTCTCTCGATAAATTCTGTTTTACCTGCTTTTTTTTTCTCGTTATTTGTTATTTTTTTTTATTTTTAAGTATTAAATTTAAGAAGAAAATAAAGTGCAAAAATTTTTTGTCTTGACAATATTTTAGTTTTATTGTTTAAATTATACTCTTATGCTTGTTTTTTGTAAAAAGAAAAATATTCAAACTAATTTTTTATGAGTTAAAGGACGCTTTGTATGCTTTTGTTTTGTCAACATTTTGAACCCGAGTCATCAGGATTGAGAACCAATTTTATCAGTCAGATGAACCATGGAAATGGGAAATTGAAAAGAATTTATTGACAATAACTGACATTGTCATATCTTTTTCTGACTCTTTTTTTAAACAGTGTTTGTGTAAGCGGGGTAATAATGCATATGTGTAGTGTAGTTTTTAAAACATTAAACTTTATTCATTCTATAAAGTAAACAAAACTAAACATTAAAATACTAATTTAGTACATTTTTGTGAGCTACATGGCTCTGCTATATCAACATGTTTTTGTTTAAAAAACGTTGTACAAGTGTAGAGAGTGTAGTAGACGATAAGAAATCATGATCCATGACATGTCTTAAATCAAATTCCTTAAAAACGAAAAAAGAAAAATAATTTTTTCTGACATTTCATACTTTTTAAATGTTTAAATTATTGGCCTTTCAAAAATGATGACAAAACAGTGAAACAAGAAACAAACAAAATAGGACCATACGAGGCTCTTCTGAATTTTCACACGAATTAACAGGAAATTAATAATTAATTTAATTATAATTAATTAACTTCTCTGTGGTAAAGTAAGAGGAAGTTAAGAAAGATATTTGGGGATATTTTGCTGTTTGATAAAACATAATTTTGTTTTTTTTTTTATCTTGTAAATATTGATTGAATAATTGCTGTGCAACAATCATTACACATTCAATTGTTTTTTGAATTTTTTATTGAACTTGATTTTTTTTCTACGACTTGCAAATAGTCCTTAAACTAATGAGAACATAACTTGCTTATTATTTTTAATGGAAATTAGTTACAAATAGCTTACTGCAAAGAAAGCAAAACAAAAACATTCTACTACACAATAACTACAAAAAAAAAAAACTAAAAAGTCAAACAAAATTCAAACAAAGCAAAAAAATCTCACCATCGATGCTTTTAAAAAAATATTTTTGTATGTTTATTTATTAATTTCTGTTTAAATGCATCATTCTAAAACAGATAATAATAAATATTAAAAAAAAATTTCTCTGTAAAAAATGCAAAATTATTTACGAAATAATTGTTATTGATTTCATATTTTTTTTAACAGCAAAGCCAAAATAACAACATTTTTTGTCGTTTGACGTTTTATTGCATTTGTTTGGTCATTGCTAAAAAAATTGCAAGCGAAGTAATGGATTAGGTAAGTTTCACTTTCGTGAGAAACAAAATGTGCACTAACGAATGAGTCTAGATGGAGAACATAAATAAAAGAAAATTATTATGTAATAAAAAAAGTAAAGTCTGTAAAAACTAAAAAGTAGCTATAAAAGTTTGGAAATTGGAGAGAAGAAATGACGTCATTGAAATCAATTATTAAAAATGCCGAACACAAAAACGTGAATAACTGATTATGGATTTTTTTTACCTGTTCAAGGAATTTTTTTTTAATTAATAATGTCGAATCTAGAAAAAAAAAAATACATGACCTATGATACTGGGAGATAAGATAGTTTTTTGTTTTTTTAATTTAATTATTTCTGTTTTTAACGTAAAACATTTTTTAGCGTCACAGAGGAAAAATAAATAAACGTTGCGACATATATTTGTTTTGTTTGAGGGATGAATTTCGTGAACTCTTTTCTTCCTTTTTTTTTCTTTATAGCTTCACTTTCAGAAATCTTCCTGACACTGACAGATTTTTAATTTTAGTTTCTTTACCAACCAGTATATCCCACAATATTGCTTCCTTGTGCGGGCAATATGGATAACCACATTTCTTTTATTTAATTTCTTCAATTAAAACCCAACCAAACAAAAAGTTGTTTTTTTTTTCTCTCTATCTCCATTTTTCTCATTATCTTTGCTATTTGGAAAAAAGAAGCCGAATAATTACGAAGATCGAAGTCTATTGATGGTAAATGCTCTTGCCAATGTTAAACTTTTCCAACAACCAATGAAAAGTTCGCATTGCAATGACGTCATGCTGTCCCTTGAGCCTCCCTCGGCAAACACAAAAAGTTTTTCGCTTCACAAAAACTACAACAAACATTAAAACATTGTTTCCGATCTTCAACCGAAAAGTTAGTTGCATTAATAATAATAACAACAGTAAGCACACGACACAACTCGGCCGACGAGAAAGTATTCATTTAAAAGCTTTTTCTGCTGTAGTAAGAGAAGAAGCATTTCGGCAGTGGACGACTCCTGTGTGTATTATATAGCAGATAAAAATTCCGTTATCATGCCAGAATATTATTGCTACTCGAAATGGCGAAGTTTCCAATGCTTCTTCTCCTTCTTCAACTACCGCCGGGATCTGAGTTGCCAATAAGTCTGTGAACAAAACTATGGATGGTAACACATCTGATCACAGTTTACCAGCGAGTGACCATACCGGGGGTACCTGGATCCAATGTTGGGATAAAGACATTCGTTCTGTTTCCAGATTAAATTTAGGTGAGTAAAGTTTTTTTGTTTTTTTTAAAAAAAATGTTGCCCTTCGCCATTTTGCAACGCCTTTTCAAAGCCAAACTTTTTTTTTAAGGGTGGGTCGTTATTTATTTATTTATTTTTGCATTATTTTGTCACCGTTTTTTTTTCCTTCTTCTTGTTTTGTTATAATTAATTGACTATGGTTACCAGATGAATATATTTTTAATTTGTATTCATTTTAACTGAATTTATTTTCTGATATTTTGGTAATTTGGTGTTTTTTGTTTTTTATTCTTTGGGAAACCCATGGTTTGTTTTTGTCCATCCATGCCAATTCTTGGAAATCAATCCAAAAATAAATAAATAAAATAAATGAATACATTTAAGACATTTTTGTACCATTATGAAAATCGATCAGCTTGAAATCAATCATTTCAAAATTTTGCATAGAAACATCTTTTTCGAGAAATAATTTTTACTGTAATTTTGTTTTATTTGATATAATAATGATCTCAGAGAGAAATATAAAATTTTTAAAAAAATCAATGATCAACATAAACACCTCTTTAATTCAGTTTCTGTCAGAATTTTTTTTTTTTTTTTTTGTTATTCCATAAGAAATTAATGAAAACTTTGAAAATCAATTGACCACCAGAATATTTTTTTTTTATTATTATTTTTTATTATTTAAACTCAACTGACAGTGAGTAGTAACCTGTTTGTTCTTCAACACTGTTGTGGTTATCCCTTGTCAGATGACAAAATGTTGTCACTGCTTTTTTTTTTTACTTACAACAGATGCTTCCTCTTTCCTTATTTATTATTTAACCCTGGACATTTTCCCATGGCGCTTTTGACAAACTGGTAGATAGATACGTAAATAAGGCCAAATCGAATTATCAGCAGCAAGCACTTGCGTAGATTTTGACCAACTTTTTTTCTTTTCTTTTATTTTGTTTTTCTTAGTTTGTGCGTGCGTAGTAAAATGTTGCCTTCAGCTTTCTTTAATAAGAAAAAAAAAGTTGCCTGGAGTTGACCGAAACTTTGAGTGAACTGAATAATGTTCCTGCTTCTCTTGCTAAAAAAATAAAAAATCTATTCTAAATTATATGTTGTCCATTACAAATTTTACATACTACCACCACTTACTATAATTTATTGGTAGTTAGTTTTGGTATTATTGCTGTGGTTGTCTTTTAAGGGTTTGGAGAATATATCCAATTTTTTTATTTCATTTATTTATTTTTTTAAAGAACTTTTGAAGGTTTGTAGGGGATTAAATGTTTATTTTAGTTTTTAACGCAATTGTTGCTTTAATAAATTTGAAAAATACATTCATTAGTTGTGCAAAGTTAAAAAATAGATTGATCAAGTTTTTCTTGTAGAATCTATGTGTACTGTACACAGAAACTGTAATAATCAAAAGAAAAAAATACTCTGAAAAGTTTGTCGTTTTTATAATCCTTCTGATGAAAAAATATTTTTTTTATTTATCTGTTTATTTCAAATTGTAAAGATACAATACATGATTGAATATGAAAGGTAACAGAAAACTCAAAAAAAAGTTAGTTTTTTTAACTTTAATTTTTTTGTTTTGGGGAAAACACGATGATTGATTATTTACTTTTTTTTTTTGTGACATTCAACTTCTTAAAAAATAATGATGTTTTGAATTTTATTTATAAGAAGTCGTGAAAATAAGTTTTATTTAAAAAGCAAGAAACTAAAAAAGAAAAAAAAAAAAAATTTGGAATCAAAGACATCCTTGTAAACCTCAAGGCAAAGAAAAACTATAATACACCCCTCCCTATTGCTAAGATTAATTTTTAATGATTTATAAATCATTTGATAGTTTTTTTTGACTTTTGAAACAAGTTTTTTTCTTATTCTATCAGTTTGTAATATGAAGCATGTTAAAAAAAAATATTTTACTTATTCGAATAACAGCCTTTCTCACGCTTGCAGTTTATTTCTAACTTTTTTAATTTTTTTTAATCTACACTGGTTCCTAAAATTATAAATTTATTTTAAAGGTCTCTTAAAATTTTCCATTTCGATTTTTTTTTTTTTTTTTTTTTGCAATGAAATTGAAGCACTGAGTAGTATTGGATGTAAATAAAATCATTGGCATTTATTATTCCTGTGGCACTACAAAATACCAGCATCATGTTAGTAGCAGTCAGTCAGTTTGTAGTGTCAACCTCTCAAGTTCTCAGCCTTGCTCTCCTCAATAAATTGCTCGGCAGCACTGACCCCTCCCAACTACTCAACTGCCTGGCACGACTGATCAAAACTGTGCTCTAAAAAACATTTATTATTCCCCCAACCAAATCTGTCTTTCATTTGAGATGCAGGAATTTAATTTCTATATTTCATGTGATTATTGCAGCTATAGTTTATTTAGTCGTTCGTTAGTGTTTTTAAATTTTAGTCTTCGAAGTCGAAATCTTTATTTTGATTTCTAATACCAAGTGTACTGTGTAGAGACCTTACCAAGTTTAATATTTATTCTTTTAGTTATTTAAGGTGTGGCATTCATTATTTTATTTTTTTAATTATTATTATGATGACAAATTTTTATCAAATTTTATTTCTGAAAGATTTTTATTTGACTTTTTTTTTAACGTAGGGGGCGCAGAAGACTTACGGTTTCTCTTTGTGATTTACTAAAAAATCAAAAAAAAAAAAAATCATTTAACTTACAGGCTTCTCAAAATTAAACTCCTCCACTTATTTAATATAGATTTAAAAAAAAATTTTTTTTTCCTTTTTATAAATGCTAACTGAAAGTCAAAAGCTTAAAAAAATGTACGGAATAAATTACTAAGAAAGAAAATGATCAGTTTCACGTCTCTTTTCTCTTTCTCTCTTTCTCTCTCTTGCCAAGAATCTAGTTTTAAATTCCTGTTAAGAAAGCTTGAAATTCTATCTCCACACTTCTACTTGAAAATTCCACTTCACTTTTGGCGAAAGCCGCTTCATAAAAAAAACTACCGTTTCTTTTTCTTTTATTTTTATTTTAGAAAATCCTTTATATGAGGAGAACCTTAAGTTATAGTTTATTTGCTTTTTCAAAACGGTTTCTTAATTTTTGCATTAAAAGTAAAACTAAAGTTCTAAAAGAGGGAGTTGGGAATAAAGCACGAATGCATTTTTTTTTTTTTTTGTTACATGTTTTCGCCGCCGGCAAACTCCATATCTACTTTTTGGAAAACAAATTTTTCATATGATATTTTTATTTCATCACTGAATTTTACTATTTTTTTTTTTTATCCTTTATAGAAAAATTTCAGGGACCGCCTGAAATCTGAGTGGAATGCATACTTTTTACAGGGAATTGATAGAACTTTAGAAAATTCTTAAGCAACTATTAAGAAATGATTGAGTTGAACTATTCACTTATTTGAAATATTATTGAAAACATCTGCACATATCATTTAGTATTTGCCTCTAAAATCTCTCGTCTAACTGGCTGCCTTATAAAGTTGTGCGATAAAATTCATTTTGTTAATGAAAAATAATTTAGCATATATGTACAAGATGTAATTTTTTTTCCAAAATCTAATTTGGGAATAGAAAATTTCCCAAATCTGAGAATTAATTTAAAATGTTTTGATTCTAAAATCTAAATCCAAGAATTGGCAAAGTGATGCTGTTTTTGTAGAATAATTTTAGAGACTGGAATTAAGATTATAACTAGCATAGTGCTGAGAACATTTAATATTTTGCAGCAGAATTTGCAAACTAGCAAGATGACTTGGCATTGCCTGGATTTCTTGTAAAAACTTCGTTTGTCAATTTCCATCAATTGACAAAATAAGTATTGAAGCTGGTGAAACAGTAATTTATTAAATGAAGAATATCACTTTAGTTAACTTAGTTTCAAGTATATTCCCTGTTAAGAATGCAAAAAATTGTTTTTATTTTCTTGTTTGAGATATATTTTATTATAGAATAACAATTTTTATTCCCGGAACAAAGTAACTGGCCAAATATCAAAGGCATACATAAATCAGTGTCTTCTTTTTTTTAAATGCTTAATTAAGAAATATTTATTTTACAAGATGCAACAGTTTTTCTTTATCAAAATCTTTTAAAAAGCTAAACTTCCGCAAAAGGCATCTCTGAAACATTGGGTATTAAATTCCATGATATGTGACCTAAAAAATTCCATACACTCTCTCCAATAAAATATTTGCTGTTTTGAATCAGTTATGTTAATAGGCATGATAGCTGAATATGAGGTTTCATAAATTTAGCTGCCTGCCTTCTCTATCTTGGTGATTAAGGTATTTTATGTTTGTTTTTATATATATATATATATATATATATATATATATATATAGAGAGAGAGAGGGGGGACTAAGATCAACAGCGCTGACAGGGTTTCATGCTTGAATGCAAACTTCAGGCCTGAAGATTGTGTTCAGGCATGAAACACTGTTGCTACTTGGTGTTGACCTTAGTGACCACCCTTAGACATACTCTGTCCCTGATGTTGAGCACTTTTACTGATAAATATAGCATATACTAAAACTATTTTCATCATATATAATCTTTAAAGATGAACAAATTTTTAGATCCATTTTAATTTGTAAGTTTCTTTATATAAACAAAAGATGTGTGTTTGTATATATATATATATATATATATATTCATTTCTGTAGTTCCTTGCTAACAGCAAGCAGAAATATTTCGCCTCCCGATGATGGCCATTTCGGTCGAAACTAGTCGAGGAATTTAAATGGAATAATAATAATAATAAAAAAAAAGAATATTAATCTACAACCCAGTGTGTCTAATGATTTTTTTTTTAATTTTTTAATTTTTTTTTTTTTAATTTTCTTATTATTCAAAATATATATATATATATATATATATATATATATATATATTATAAATAAAATAAAAAATTTTTTTTTTTTCAGTTTTATTACACTTTGATCCACTTTTGTGCATTGAATTGACTAATGATGTTTTATAGTTTATTTGGTAAATGTATTGTCAATATTCATATGTTAATTTATTGCAAAAATTCTTTGGAGAAAAGCTATACAAATCTTCAAGACTAACTTGGTATATTTTCTAATCATTATTATTGAATCATTAAGTTTCAACTTCTTACTCTATACAATCAACTATATGAAAATAATCCTACATCCACTTGAAAACTGAAATTAATTTTAAAACTAATCGGGGAAATATACAAATCTTTTTGTTCAGACATTTGTCAATTACACTGCATTCAAGATCAAGATATATGCATTTTATAAAGCAATTATTCACCATTGCTGTTAGCCAGGGGAGGGGACCATTTTCATATAGTGCAAAACTTTATAATTTTTGGGTCTATTGAATTAACAACAAAGGATTTTTTTTTTAATTTACCCAAAAAAGAGTGATAAAGAAAAATTTAAGGAAACTTATGCACTGACATTGAAACAAGGGCTTATCTACAAAAATACATTTTGTTGTTAATATTGTACTAAAGTGGAAAGGTGGAAGAGAATTGTTAGCTTATGTTGCAATAATGCTACTATTTGCTATTATTAGGCTATAGGAATAATTTCAACAAAGACTTGACAGTGTTCATGCTTATTTGTTTAGTGTAAGCAGCTTATCATATTGTTCAAGTTGTACTTCCACTTGTGTATTGTTGAATGTAGTCATTTTGACAAATATGAGAAACCAAAGTTTATTCATTTCCAGAAATGAAGTTCCTCTTTTTACTCTTGCCTTTCTATAAATAAAGACTCAACAAATTAAGTTTAAAAATAATTCTAAGAGTGCTGTCAAAAATGATCCAATCATTAATGACATATTACAAAAATATTGAAGATATTGTTCATGTAAGTTCAACTGATACTGTCTTACTGTGAATGATCACAGTCGAAAATGTAAAGAAAAATAATAGCAAAATAAGAAAACTTCTAAAAAATGTTTGGGTGATTTAAATATTGATAACAGAAATTAGTAGTTTTAAATAGTCATAACTCTGAAAATATATTAATTTTGAAACAATATGGCTATAAGCAACAGTTCTAAGTCGTACACTTAAAATCACTTTATTCCTAACAGTTGAAAATATATGTATGAAATTTCCTCTTTTTGTGCACATTGGTGTCACATGACTTAATGTGTGAAGCTGCGTTTGATTTCATTTAAAAAAAAAAAAAAAAAAAAAAATGGACATTCTGCTTCTTAAAACAAACTCAATTTTCGTTTCTCACCACCTCCATTGATGATGATTCATGTGAGCCAAAAGTTTGGGACTACACATGAATTTTATCCACGTACAACAACTACATTTGTGAAAAGTTATTTGTACATTAGAAATAAAAGATCATTAAATATGATACATAAAATGTCTATATTTTTAATGTTTAAAAGAACAATTTTTATCCAAATATATTGAATCTATAAGCAAATTAATGCACTGATCAAAATATCTATTTTAATTTTAAAGCATTAACTCTATTACAATAAAATGAGAATTTTAGTGGGAAGAAATCATTTCAAAATCTAAACACCTGGACTAAAAAGAAAAACTAAAACCCATGAATGTTTGATTAGTAAAAAAAAGAACAGATGAACATACTTTCCAATTTTTAATTTTTTTTTTTTTTTTTTTTTAAAGCAGATGCTTAAAACAGACTTTTTTTTTTTCTTTTGTATATATATATATATATATATGTGTGTGTGTGTAACTCGCACCAATGTTAAATGTATATAAAAAGGAAAAAAATCAACAAAATATAAGCAATAAATTGATTATACCCCCCTGTAGAGTGGCCGGACAGGTCCACCTATGAAACTCTGGATGCTGAAAGTATTCTGGAGAATGTATTAAGAAAATAATTATTGAGTTGCAAATTAACCCTAATCCTAACCAAAGCCACATTGGAACATTCATGGATGTGAGATTCTCTTAAGAAAAGAATTCCAGTAATTTATAACAGTTTGTATGATTGTAAGTAAATCATTCAGACACAAGACTGACCTAAATAGAAATATTTTCTCCAGTTCAGAGACTTTTCATGATATATATTTTCCATTCCATTCAAGGTAACATTCTTTGGGCAGATGACCATTTAATTTTTTTGACTTCCTGAATATAAAGTCATATATGATGGAGAAGGCTTATAACCCTTACATTTTCATTGCACTTAATCTGTACTAGATCAAATGAACATGAGAACAGGTTATTAAAGTTCTATACAATATTTTATTCTGAAATCAATGTATTCTGTTTAATTTAGTGTTGAATATAGTGAGCTAATTGCAAAGAAAAAAAAATTGTGATTGTGTCATTAATTCAAAATAAAAGAATAGCCAGAACTACATTGTTGATGTTGCTTGACAACCGAGTACTTATTAAAGAGATGCAATTAAAAAAAAAATGTAATAGGAAACTTTTGCACTCAGTCTTTACATTCCTGTAAAATTGCAAAAGTTGGTAGCTTTAGGGATATTTCTAGAAAGCCAATTGCACAGAATGTTAAAAGTATACGATCATGCAATCTTAATAATAATAATAATTTAAAGGACTTGGTTTATTTCAAAGGTGCTTAATAAATTTTCAACTTGTTGAAATAGAACAATTTTTAGTGATTTCTTAACTATTAAACTGTAATATATGGGAATGGGGTGTGTAATATATAAATTTTTGCTTTGTATTATATTGACGTTGTTTTTGACAGTTTATTAAAGAAAAACTGCCTGTAGTCTAGGTTTAAATCTTTTATTGAAGGATTTTTAATTTATTTTTATTTTTTTTAAAAAATTTTTGAAAGCCAAATATTTGAATTTGCTAAGTTTTACTTTTTATAGTTAGTGGAACAATTTTACATAACTTATCAAAAAGATATCACTTTCTATTCCAAAATTGAAATATATTATCTCTGCAGTCTCTATTGTATTTCAATACATGAATGTTCACATCAGTCTATTAATCTGGATTTTTTTTTTTTTAACTTTGTCAGAGTGCATATACCTTTATAGAAAAGGTTGTTACTTTTATAATTGTGTATGAAAATCCACCATTTTGTTTGTGCATGTATGTGTTTGTTTTACTTTTTAAAAATTATTTTAAATATTATTTGGTATGCCACTCTATATGGTAACATTTTAAAAAAATTTAATGTATATCACAAACAAATGTAATGTTTCTTGCTATTTTATTGGTAGTTCAGTTTTTAAATTATTTTTCTATTAAAACTTCTATCAAAATTTTCCCCATGTCTTAAAATTGATAAGTTGTGGAAACTGGAAACTCATCTAATTTTTCTTCAAAATTTTAAAGAGTAGCACATTCTTTTAATATAGACTTTAACATCTACACAAAAGATGAATCACATTTTCATGTACTAAGTTAACAATTTTTGAAAGTATTTTGTCGTTCTAACTTGTACTGAAAAGACAGAATACTAAAGATTTAAATTTGTATATTTGAAGGTCACAAAATTTGATTGTATGCAATAAGCTGAACAGATAAAATTTTTGAGAATCTTAGTCATAATCAGATTTTGTCGATTTAAAAAACCTAATTTACATGACAGGAGTATTGAATCTAAATTCTAGGGTTGGAGGTCATGAGAAGGACAAGGCATAAAGCTAAATGTTTGGGGCCATAGCTGATAAACCAGAAATATGAAACTAAGGAAATGCCTCTGGGCACACAACTACATTCAATGATCAACTATTCTTTGGATTAAAACTAAACACAAATTTGTCAGTTAGTTTATGATTTTATTTCCTTCTTTGTTTATGAAGGATAAATTCTTGTATTTATTCTAATATACACAGTTATAAATCCTTACTATGTTTAACTGAGTTTCTCCAGTCTTAAAATCAAACTTGTTTGCTATCAGTCTTTAAGTGTTGGATTGCTGTCTCAAATATACTGATGATATATCTGATTTTAATAAATCTTGGCAAAAAAACAAACTTTTTCATTATAGTTTGTCAAGTAATTCTAAAATCGATAATATTCTGTAAAAGTTATTGTTAATCATATATGCTGTGAATTATATCAGCATTTAACTTTTTTTTTTTTTTTTTTTCATACCTTAAGAAAAGGTTTCATAATTCTTTTCTTTTACTATTATAAGTAAAAAACCCTTGCACTGAAAACTTTTTAAATATTTGTAGCAATATTTGCCTTTTTATGAGACAAATTAAAATTGTTAATAGCAATGTACTAAACAAAAACTTACAAATTTTTATTTCTCTCTCTCTCAAAAAAAAAAAAAAACAAATGAAGAAAAACTTTTTTTTAAATACAATAACAATGAAAATCTATAAACATTTCTCTTGGCATTACTGGACATTTTGCTTAACTTAATTTCTCTGATACAGCTCTTCTATAAACTTTCATATTTTCTTTTTTAATTTTTTTCTTAATTTTTTTTTTTTTACATTAGGCACATAAACCTCAGGATGCAGTAGTCTACAGGAGTGCCTTGAAGTGCTAAATAATTAATACCAAGAGTATGAGTTATAGTAGTGAAATGAAAACTTCAGATACCTGATATCTGAAATCATTTTTAAATAAGCTCTCTCTTGCTCTGTGTGTGTGTGTGTGTGTCTCTCTCTCTCTTTTGCTCTCCAATAAGTTCTAAGCGGGCTACTCCCCCCCCTCTTTAATTAACATCAGTAATGTCCTGGTAAAAATGGTTAAGAACATTATTAGTTGCAATACAGAGAGAAAATGAATTATTGAAAATTAAAATATATAAATTCTACATATATAGCTTAAGACTGAACAGTCAGATACTTTTACATGCGTTATTATTGGTTAGGAACAAAGTTGATGTCATTAGACACAAACATCTATGAAATTAACCAACGTTTATAGGAATTATTGACTATTCAAATTCCAGAAATAGAATTTGAACTCTGTGCCTGATACTTTTCGCAAAAATGAACGTTTTATTACACATTTTGATACCTTTCAGTAGCATGATGATTAGTGAGTCTAACAGACCATTGATGCTATGTTATGAGTTTGATCTTCACTACGTAGCTCACACTTTTAGCCTTGTGCTTAACATAGTAAATACTTTTTCCTTTTGACACTGAATTGTCAAAAGGTGCCTCATCATTGAAACAAAAATTTTTCACCTTTTCCTCATAATGTCTTAATAAGACATGAAAAAGCTATTATTTTCTTGAATACACATCAACGTATCCAAGACAAGCAGAACTGTTTTGAAACCAATTCAAGGAATATTTTTCTTCTCTGTGGTCAGTTAAGTAATTTTTTAAATCTGCACTATACACAATATGTGCATTTATTACTGTGTAGATAAGTCCATAGTATAATATAAAAGTTTTTTGCTTTTTTTCTTTCAGACAATTTTTATTATACATTTCACAGTAGAATAACTGATTAATCTCTTTGTTATTAACCTTTATTTAGTAGTGAATATTAATTACAAAGATTAAACAATATACAATGAAAATTACAAATCAAATTTCAGTTAATAACTGTCAGATAACTCGTATGTACAGTAGGCCCACTGTGTTGATTTTTTTTTTTTTCTTTAAACCAAAAACAACAATTGGTTACTAGTTTTCGAGAAAATTGTTCAGTGCAAGAACATAGAAGTAAAGAATATGAAATAAACAAAATTTATTTTTACAAACTCAGTTTATGGTGGGGGGGACTTATGAATAGATATTTTATTAGTGGTAAAAATTTGTATTTATAAAATTACTTGCAATCTAAATAGAATTTGTCTGTGGGCAATTTCAAGAAAAAGTTATGAATTTAATTATTATAAAATATTCTATTAAAGTAGACAATATGTGATTTGAATTTTTTTCCTTTGTATTTTATTTTTTATTCTTTGTATTTTCTCTTTTTGTCTCTCCCCTCCTCCCAACCTCATTCAGCTGGAGTACACTTCTGTTTTCTTTACAACTGATCTAGATTTCCATTTTTCTTCGATCTTACACACTGGTTAGTTTTAATCATGTTTTTGGGCTTGTGCTATAGCTAAAGGTTAAAAATTTATGAGAAGTGCTTCACCTACCTTGTAAATTTAATCATAAGGAACTTGGGCATTTGACTTGCTTTTAGTTATGAGGGACAGGCAACCATTGCAAATTTACTTCTGGATTTCTAACTGCTAACAACAACCAGAGAAGTTAAAGAAGGGCAACAAGAATTGCAGCTTGGCTTATCAGTAGCTGACGTAGTAAGGTTCTGTTCTTCACCTATTTTTCATATTTGGTCGACAAAGTGGGTGGGAATTGGCCGGCTGGGTGTTCAAGCAGTAAACCACCCACACTGACCTGTACCTGGACTAATTCCAAATATGCTTATCAGGGTTTGTTTTTGTTTTTTAATCTTAATTTGAATTTAATCAAGAGGAATGTTTGGTTTTGACTTAGTTATAAGCATGCCTGAAGCAGATGGACATTGGGCATGTAATTTTATTTACTTTTTTTGTTTATAAGTATATTTTCCTCATCCCTTAATAGCTGAAATACTTACTATATAAAAATGCTCAAAGCTTTTTCAGAATAAACATATTTTTTTAAATTAGCAATATTATAAGTTGTGTGTAATTTCAACAAATGGATTTAACTGGAAAATTCATATGCATATTGCCTTTTCACTCAAAACAATGTTCTTGCCATTGTCTAACATTTTCTAACTTACTCTTACATAGTTTTGTTTTTGTCATAAACTGACAGGGCAGTTTTTGGTGTTTGGGTTTTGCAATGTTCATAAAAAAGTATTCCTTGATTTGCACACTTAACATGTCAGCAGTATAGACAAGTTACTGTTCAACAGGGGAATAGTGTCACCTGGCACCACCATTGTAAACAGCTATTGTTGATGGCTCATGGACAGATTCATCTACAAAATTTCACTCACAAAACTTGGGTCAACCTGTTTATAGTTTTTATCCCTTCCCAATGGTGCCACATGTTGGAATCCCCACCCCCAAGTGTCAAGAAGTTGCTTCCTTGACTAGTTGACAATGGTGATATTTGAACTCAAGACTCACAGTTGGAACATTAATGTTGTAACTGTTTGATCATCTGCTCTCTAGCTTTTTCACTTACAAAGGTATTTCTTCTTAACACTTTGAGGTGAGGGCAATTCCCTTGTGTAAATGAGTTCTTTCTATTTTTGTTCAAACTTAGCATTTTAGCTGCTTCATTTCATGCTGATTATAGCAAAAGCAAAGTTGTTTATGGCTAAATGCTGGTTCTGGCAAGTATATTTCAACCTTGTTGAAACTTTGTCATTGAATAGTTTTCAGTAGTTTTCATAATATAACCATTAATGGATTGGTAATGGTTAACTTGTTACTGTAGTCAATGTATTTAAGAGTCTGGCTATAGGAATTATGTGTACTGTTTGTAGAGGAATGTCTCTGAACAAATGTATTAATGTTGGAAATAAAAGTTATAAGAGGAGGACTTCTATTATGTACTGTGTTTCTTCAAGAGATGAGCAATCATGGCTCATCAAAACTTCCTATCCTTTGTAGCTCTAAGCAACATTTGCCTCTTTGCTATCCCTCCTAAACCCTGTTTTCTTATCCTTTTTCATAAGTTTGTTGGGTTGGTTATTCAATTTTTTTTTCTTTTCCTCTGACTGCCTTGTCTTAGATACAGGGTTCGATGGATAGATTTCATCTAATTTATGCAAAAATGAAAATAACACTGACATCTCATTTTTAACAGAGAAATTTACCGAAGTTCAACAAAAATATCTAAGTAAATTTTATTAAATACTTTTCATTGGTTTCAACCATGGCCTCCAGATGACTTCGGAATCTTGTACTCTCTTCTCTCTCGTTTAAGATGGTGAATGTTGCCATAATCCTTACCCTCAGTTCATCTTTGGTATTATAAGGAGTTTTGGTGTTCTCTTACTCAACTGCACCTCACACATCAAGGGGGTTGCAGTCAAGAGAGTTAGGTGGCCAGATGTAAGGGGTGATGTGGTTGAGGAAACTGTCTGACAGCCATGACTGGGTTCTCCTGTTTGTGTGACATAGTGCAGAGTCCTGTTGGCAGCAGCCACCCTCTTGACCCAAGGCAGCACTACCCCCTCAAGACACTTGATGTCGGCCTCAGTGTTAAGTCTGAGGCCCTCACCAACAATCAGATCAGAACAATCAGCAAGTTTTTTTCGAGCTTCCGTACCTACATAATCACAATTAGACTCGTTCAACTCTTTATGAATAATCTGCATTGTCCTCAGATTGACCTCCAAACACTCTGAAATGCTTGTATTGGAGCTTCAGTCTAGCATGGCATTTCCAAATTTCTGGTAGAGTGAATTGCGTTATGCTGCTTTTTTTCTCACAGACAGTACCCAACTGACCCTACTATACTATGCAGCCGATAAAATCAAAAACAAACAATGCACATGTGCAAAATATAAAAATATAAAATGGTGACAATTTACCCATCGTACCCTATATGTCCTGTCAATATCAAATTCTCCAAGCCCTGTTTCCTCATTATGTGTCCCAGAAATTTCAAGTGTCTCTTTTTGATCCCAAGCACAAAGCAATTATGTATTGTTCATTATGCCTCTTGATTCCTTGGGGAATATAGGGCTGCAACAACACCTTGAATGGATGCGGTTCTGGGCGATCCTCTTCAGCTTGGCCCATGTCATGTTGACTGCCTTCCTGGAGGATTTTCACCAGCACACTTTGGCAGACTCTTCCTCAGCCATGTCATTGTTTGAAGATATTGTTGAGGTTTCTGTAACAAGCTACTTTTTTGAGTAGGTTGTTAGCCTATTGCACAATCCCCAACCTGGAGGACCAGGGTGTGTCTTTTGTTTGGCTTCTACCCCACAGGCCTGTTGAGCTTGGTTGGATCTACTAGGGGCTGAAGCCCCCACCTACATAGCTCTGGGGGTCATTGAAGCATGCAAGTCTTTGTACCACATCAAGGCGACACAACATCAGGATGGAATTATGTATTGTTAGCATTTTATAATTAATAGAATGGGTAGACAATAATTAACTGAATAAGCAACTTGTAATTATATGTAATTGGTAAAGTTTGTCATCTCAGGATTGAATAAGAAATATTGTTCTGTGTATGAGATTAATAAAAGATTAATAATGCCTAACAAAAACACATAAATTACTAAAATTTAACACTTTTAAAAATGAGCAGATTTTTGTAAAGAAAGTGCTTAATATCAGAAAATAGAGCAAAAATAGTGATAAGGAAAATTTACTCATGAATTCATGACTTATCTGGCCCTTGATGAGCAGTGTATCTGTGAAAGTTGAAATTGGTATCAAGTTTTTTCTTTTTGTATTTTTTGTTTTTTTCAGTTTTATTGGTTGTTTTATTTATTTACTGTTACATGTGTTATTGACTCTGACAATTTCAAAGAAAAAAGTTAAAAAAAATAATAGATGGTTGTATAAATATATAAACATGTGTAATTCACTTGACTTCTAATAAAAAAAATAAAACTATTATCATAATTGTGCTCTCATGTAGTATGGATATATGGATATTGTAATGGTCAGCAATTTGGAGAAATCAATGAGTTAAGTTTGTTTATATTCATTTTTGTACAAATACCCTTGGTAATGCTATGAATCTTTCTTCTTTGTGACCAGTAGCCAAGGGTTAAATAGCAGGGCTAAATGGTCTCTCTCATTCCTTGAGGTGCAACCAGCCTGAAGAAGGATTAGTTTTGTCAGGTTATCTTGCCCTAGACACTACTGTTGCTAGTAAAGAAGCAGTGTATTGAAGACTGAAAATATTCCTTGCTCACCATTATTTTTATAAAGTTGATATAAATATTTGTAAAACTGTTCCCAATTTCACCTTAAACATCAACAGCATTAAATAATCCATACAGTTTGATATACTGCTAAGTAAAAACAACCAATCCTTAAAAGTGAAGTATCTGTTCTTAAAAGAGAAAAAAATACTTAAAATTTAATGTGTTATTCTTCCATACCAATACTTGGGAGTGCCTACCATGTGAAATTGGAATACCTACTGGCTTAATTCTACAAGCTTCACTGCACTTTAAGGCTAAAGGTATTAACTTAGGTTAAGGGTTACTGTTTGAAAATTGCTATTTGTATTGTTATTTCATTAAATATAAAATGACCTTTATATACACTATATTTTGGCCTAGCACTGCTTTTTATTTCCAATAGCTTTGAGATGAGAAAGAGGGGTTGGTTTGTAATGTGGTAAAGTTCCTCTTGAATTGGTTGGAGAGGAGTGTTGTAGTATAGATTAAAAAAAATATTATGTGTGTGTTATACTTTTTATATAGATTTTTTTTTCTTCAAATACATTTTTCAGTGAAGCTTTACAATTTCAATCAATTCTTTCAGTTAATAGATTATTCATTATGCATGCATTTTACAATCTATGCAAAGTTCAGTTACAGTAAGCATTTTGTATAAAGAAAAAATGGATTTTTAAAAAATTTATTTTATTTTTGCTCAGTAAATATGCATAGCAATGAAGTTTGTATAAGAATATTTGCTGATAGTTGTTTAAACATCCTTTACTCAACTGAAAATATAAATAGTTATGAATGTGGATCCATGTCCATTGCCTGATATGGTCATTAGAATTTTGATCTGAATTTTTCACTGTGATTTTTCTATATGTGATCTATTGAAGAGCAACATATTAAGTGCATTGGCAAGAAGGAAATTGTTGAAAAATAAACATTTGTTGTATGAAGAAAAAAAAAAAAAAAAAAAATTCATTATTAGCCTACACTTATTGATGTACCTATGTCAAAAAATACTTGTCAGTAATTGATACACAAATTATGCTCATCTGTAAAAATAAAGTGGTGATTAAAGAGAGAACTGTTAATAGCATAAAGTAATCTATACTTGACTAAATCTCTGAAATTCTGTAATTAAACAGTAGTGCTATATTTGTAAGACTTTTTGGGCCCCAAATGAGGATTGTTTTATATATATATATATATATATATATATATATATATATATATATATATATAATTAGGATGGGAAATTTTAGTGTCTTAGAATAATTTATAAAGTTTCATATCTTTTAAAATTCTATATTAATTTGTAATGCTTAGGTGATAGTTATTAGGTAGAAATTAAATTTACTAATCATAAATAGAAAGGATTACAATTCAGCAACCCCCTGTATTTTAAAAAGAATTTAATTTTTTTTTTTTTTTGTGTGTATATAAGGTGCCAATTTCTGTAAATATGGATGTCCATACATGACATTATGAAAATAAATAACAAATTTAAAGCCAAAGTATCTAAAATTCAATAAAATATTAGATTGCTTAGTATATTTTCCTAAATTTTTAAGATTACTGGGTAGTTGAAATATATAAATAAAATTTTCCTTTATTTGCTCATGAACTGCCATGCATTCTTGGGAAAGGTAGTGAAGGGGTTTCTAATTACCTTCTCTATACCAAATGGGTATAGAAAGAAGAGAAAATCAGATGAAAGATTAGCTAGTACCGTTTTTCTTCCTGTTATGAATTTTTTTTTCTGTTGCAGAAAACTTGCAGAAGCCTTCTTTTATGGGCAATGTCTCTTCAGGTCATGGGCAATCATGTTCTCCACAACTTATCATTTGTAGCTCTTAGCAATGTTTCTAGCATATTTTGGAATTTTGGTTAAATATCTTGTTTTTCTTGCAGCAACAGGTGGGCCAAGGATTAGCAAAAGGATTTTTTTTAGTCTTTTTTTTTTTTTTTTTGTGTGTGTGTTAAAAACATTGTTTTGGAAATTCTTGTAAAAATCAAATGATTGTCAGATTTTAATAAAACTTATTCACAAATGAAGGAAATTATTTTTTATTTATTTATTTTTTATTTTTTACATCTGTTACCCCCATTTAATCTTCTGAAATTTCAATTTGTTTTTTTCCTTTTTTTTTTTTTTTTTTTTTTTTTTTATAGAAAAATTAAATTTAAGCTGTAAACCTTTTTCAAAATTCTGTATTAATTTCATCTTTTAGATATAATTATTATTATTATGTGATAACTATACTTAGTAATCGTAAATGGAAACACTTAATAGAAATCATCAAACACCAATATTTTTAAAAGGATTTTGAATTTTTTTTTGTATGAGTATAAACATGTCCAATTTTTTTAAGTATGGGCAACCATACACAGAAATATCAGAAAATAAGTGATAACTATAGTAATTTTAAAGTCAACATTTCTAAAATTCAATAAAACATTATATTACAGAATATTTTCCTAATTTTTTAAATTACATAAAAAGGCATCATTTTTACAGATACAGTCTCTGTAGAATATTAGACCTGTAAGACAGCTACTGTTGGGTTAAAAAATGCATGTTTGTGATATTTTAAACTAATAATAAATAAGTAAATAATGTTTCAAATCAGATTAATTATACTTTAAATCAGCTAATATTCCTCAAATAAAGTTTCAGAAAAGTATATTTTACTTTTGTGAGATTTTTGGAAGAGAATTACATTGCAATGAAAGATGACTTAAAAAAATAGATATCTCCTTTCCATCAATTTAAATTAGTTTTTGAAATACAGCAAAGTATTTATTATTGGAAATATTAAATTTAATCTCTTAGCTTGAAATTAAAACTAAAATAAAAGCTTCAAGAAAGATTTTTCATTTTAAACTTGGGTATTTTTTTTTTTTTGTGGAGGTCCATATATATATATATATATATATATATATATATGCTTTTCACAGCATTTCTGTCAGCCATTTACATAAGCTTATTAGGTAATTTATTCACTTTCCCTTTGTCCTTCTTGTCTTCAATATACCCTGTTAGTGTCAAATTATCCAAACCTGATTTCCTCATTGTGTTTGAAAAATTTTTTTTTTTTTCTTTAAAACTTCTTCATTGCTCACATGCTCTGTCCATGGTATTCTTGGCATTGCTATAATTACTTTGATTTTCTCATATTTCTTTTGTTATACAAATTTAACATTGGGTGTTGTATTTTTATCAATATCTTACACATTACATAGACTGTAATAACATTTTAAATCTGTAAACTGTTATTTGTAAGCTTTTACTAACTTCTTAAATCAATTCATATTCTTTTGTTTTTAACTAACAATTAAATATCTTCTTAAATTATAACTTCAACTGAAATCTTTAAACCTTTATTTTGTTTCAATATATTGAAATTCTTAAATTCTTTAGTGACCAATCCAAAGTGTTCTAATTATATATAAAATTAAATTACAGAAATGTTGCATCCTAATTTGCGTTTCTTCTGCCAAAGTACTTACCCATTTTTTTCAAATTCTTTTAGCTTCAAATATTCTCACCACTCTTGATAAACTTTTTTATTCATTATAATTCATATTTCTTGTTAATAACATATTTGCAAATATTGATTAAGCTCTTAAGTTCTTGAATGATTTATATAAGAAATACCTGTGAAAATTTCATGTTTATCCTTCTTGAATTTTCTGATGAATCTTAATTCTTCAGTTAATCATTGAATAAACTCATGGTGAGTTCTATAATAAAATATCCATAGAAATTCCCCTATCACATTGTTGATTATTTGTGCTTAACAATTTTAACAAAATATTGCAATAACAATCATAAATATGAACACTGGTCAGTATTTAAAGGATGTACAACTAAAAAGATTTGAAATTAACAACTTCTCCATTTCACTGAAACAGTTGGTAAACTTCAATCTTTTTTTTTTTTTCCCTCTCATAGAAACCAAGTAGTGTGTCTGATATGTTTTACTGTCTTTCCATGATCAAAACAGAATAGTCCATTATTTATAAGGTATTGGCAAGGCGTAACATACATACATGCTAACTAAGGAACTAAGGGAGAGACAAGTAGAAGTATAAGATAATATTTTGCTTGTTATGTTTGTAAAATGGTATATCCATTTTTATATAAGCATTTCTACTTTCCTCTTTTTAATAAAATGTTCTTTGCAATAACTGTAGGAATATACCAACTGGTAGAATATAGTAACTATCACTAATTTCCTATATTTTATCTTTTTAATAAGTAATTTTGGTTTTATATTTTACTATTATTTTTGTTTTTTTTTTCTCTTATTTTTAACAAGTTATGTTACAGGTTTGTTGCTAAAACAAATACTTTGTCATTAGTTCAGTTATTTCAAAACAAGATTTTTTTTTATTAACATTCTAAGAATCAGGATTGTCTCTAAAATTCATTGCTGTTCAATGTGGCTGATAATACAAACATTTAAAAAATATTTTATTCTCATTTTGTTAATAATATTCAGTAAAAGTGAAATTCAACCTTTTTTTTTTTTTTTTTTATAAAGGTAGGTGCTCTCAATTTATAATCTGAAAAAATTATAGTCTATTTATTGTTTAAGATTGAAGTATTTTTTGTTTGAATTAATCATTTTAGAGTAACTTACATATGACAGTTGCCAATTACCCTCCACCCTCTCTCTCTTTTAATTTCTCTCTTTCTCAGATATGATTATTTCCTTGTTTGACACATACACATGCACTTGGTGACAGTTAAATATGGTAACTTTATTGGTTTCACAATTCCTTCAATTACAATAAAACTAATACTTATACTATTTTTATCTGCAATTGTGAAAATCTGAAATGAGATTCTATTTAAATGTACAAATTAATTTTCTGTTGATCACTCTCTTGATAAGAAATCGGTTTTCATGCAACTCAATCTCATTATTTGCTCAACCAAGTCATCACATCTTACAATATGACCAAAAATGATTATTTTGGTGGCACTTATCTACTCCAAGTAGTGAAAATTAACTATGAAAATGATACTTTTTTTTTTTTGCTCTCTCTCTCTCTCTGTGAATCCCCACGCACATCACACTATACACATTATAACATACACACACACCTCGATAAATTTTCCTCCAATCCCAGGTGGTAAATATCCATGTTTTCCTGGGTAACTTTGAATTGACAAGTTCATGTCACATTAAATGGGATGGATGCTGTGTGAATTTGTCCAGATATAATTCCGAAAACATTCATCAAATCTTTTTGCCTGATGAAGAGGGCTGTCAACTTGAGAGCATGCTGTATTTTGATCCATTTAACACACACACACACACACACACACACACACACACACACACACACAACCGTTTCATCAAAAAAAGTCAACCAAAGTATTCCTGGAATAATTTTTTATTTTGTTGTAGGTAAGCAGTCTTTAAAATTACACTGCTCAATATCAAAGTATAGAACATTAACTACAACTTATCTAGAGATAAGTAAACATAATTATTAATGCTCTTGTGATATTCATCCTTATAATTACAAAGACAGTTAAGTAAAAATACTATTGATTATTTTATACATGTAACCATTGCATTTCACACTTAATCTATGCCTAATGAGTGGAATTTATAAGCAAGAATTTATAGTTAAATGAAAAAGATTCATAAACTGGCTTCAAAATTTTCTGCTTTTATTAACAACAAAAAGCCTCTTGGAAACTAAATCCAAAGTGAATTTAAAGCAGAACAAGAAATTTAACTTAATAATTTTTGAAAGCTAATATGTGGTTACGGTATGATTTAGTGTGAGACATATTCTGTTCTTGATTTGTTAAATCTTTTGAAATAGAAACATGATTACATTTAATGTTGGCCATGAGTAATTTAATTTTTAACCTATAAAGTCTGACTTAAATTTAGATTCTCTCAAAGAAAATTACCGGGAGAAAAAAAGTATATATGGTAGGGGGAGTTCTTGTCTTAACCTACTTTTCAAAATCTGAGAAACATTAGAATTTATTTTGTAATTCTTTAGTTAAGCCAATACTTTTTCTGCACCCCACTTATAATTCTCACATTTCATGAAGATTTTTTGGTTATAATTGATTTTAATAATTTATAGTGTTTACTTAAATTATCCCAACACAAGGCAATAATATACCATAAAGATATATCTTCAAATACACTGTTATAATAAAACTTTAAGTCCACCCAATTCAAGGCTCAAGGCTGAATGAGATGTGTGGTATGAATATAAGAGGAAGTGAAGACTATGAGACTAAGAAAGATAATGATTGGCTGTTGATTTGAAGAGATTAAGATTGTAGTGTTCAGGGAAGCATCCATGTGGGAGTCTGTTCCACAAATTAACAGTTCTTGGGGAGAGAGAAGAAGGTGTCCTTAGTGGAACTTGTTTAAAATTGAAATATGGAAAACCTGAGGGTGTTTTTGACTCTGTAGAAATAGCATGCCATGTCCTAGCACTAAATGTTTGAAAGTTTTGGAACAAAAGAATGGAGCTCATGTGAACATTTACTAAATGGCGATAATAATAATAGGCTTGCAACCTTACTTTTTTAAGAAACGGATTGCATAGAGGAAAACGAGTCATCCCTTGCAAGACTGCATAAATGATTTTGAACTCTACCAAAACTAGAAAGTGAAGATTGAGCAGCTCCAGCCCAGATATGGCAGCAATTTTTTTTTTTTTTGGTCTAATCTGGCTCTTGTAAAGATAAAGCATGGCAGGCATTGGGTACTTTAAATGGTAGAATGAACTGACCATTTTTCCAGAATCTTATGTGTAGGAGTCTCACTTGAGGTTTGATTGAAGTGAACTTTAGTTTCAGTAGATGTTTAAAGCATGGAACCTCTTTTAGAGAGAAAATGTTCACTGTGACTGGAGAAAACTTGGGCTTCAGTTAGTCATGATAGTAGCGGTTGAATTGAAATTTACAGTTAAAAGTTTGTTACTGAAAGTTACAATGGTATACTAGTATACTACTGGTAAAAAAAAAAAGTATAAAGAATATTTTTAACAATCTCTAATACCCTGAAATAAAAGATAAATAGCAATAATATAAAAACATCATCAGTCATTTCAAATCCACTGAATGACAAAACCCTTTTCTAAATTTTTTTTCTGTGATGACTGTGACTGTTATTCTCTATCATGTCTTACTAGCATGTGCCTGTATTTCATCTTTCATCTTCTACCTGGTCTTTTCCTACTAAGTTTGCTACCCTAGTGGGTATTGATTAAGCAACCTATTGCTCCATCTGTTATCTTTTCTTGCTATGCATTCTGCGTAATTCTGATATCTCTTCGTTTGGGTATATAGTCAAATCACTGAAAATGCTGGTTCTTATTCAATCGCCAAAGTTAAGCAGGCCCATCTATACTTAGATGGGTGGAAACACTGTGTACTGTAAGAAACCGCCTGCAATATTAAATGTTTTGGCTTTAAATAACCCACAAAGGGCCATGAAAATGTGCTTCTTTGATCAGTATTGATCTTTAGATTTTTAGTCTTATCTCTAGCATTGAGTTTTCCATTGATCTTTGCATTTAAGTTTTTAAAGAAGACAATGAATAATAGAAAAGTGAATGAAAGGGAGTTAATTGACAATGACATTGTTACTTTGACTTTTTAACTTGATATTCAGTAATTTTAACCTTTTTTTTTTCATTTCTTTTTTCTTTCTTTTTTTTTTTTTTTTTTTTTTTTTTTTTTTTTGCCCAATGCAGATTTTATTCATCTATGGCAAATTGAGATTATAGAAAATTCAGTTGTGGGAGATTGATTATAATGGACAAGGTTAAATTCTTGTTCTTGTGTGAGTGTGGGAAATGAGGGTAGTAAGAATGAAGTAAAGGGCTGATGAAAATCATCAATATAAAAGATGAAAATAACACAGAAACTCTGCTCATCAGTAATCAAGACTTTATTGACAAATGAATTAATGTATTTTAATTTGACTTTATTTTTGTTACTATAAAAATTGTTTAGACTGGATATTCACTGTTTGAAAAAATAAGGATGTTCACACAATCCTGTATATCCACTAAAATAACATTTATTGTAATAAAAATAATGAATTTCTGGGATGAGGAGTTATTTACATTAGAACTTTTTCTTTTTTTTTTTCTTTTTTTTTCTTTTTTATCACATTTCAACCATGAACCCTATAGCTTTCTTCAGGTGTTTGTTGATCTGGGTAACCTTCAAGGAATTTTGAATGGAACCCTTCATTTAATCTATGGGGTTAGATTGTTCTTGTTTCATTCTCATAACAATTGTGAATTCAGTCCCTGGGTCAGATGGTACAGTCTTTTCATCAATAAAACCTACATGTGTTTTTTTTTGTTTTTTTTTTTTTTTGGGGTAAACATTTCTGATTTGTTGAAATCAATGCCAAAATTAGTATATTTGTGAGGGTTTATAATTATAGCTCAAGGTATGAATCCATATCTTCATCCAGCTATTGTTAGGGTAGATTGAGCTCTTCATTTTCAGTTAGCAACCAGTTTAGGAGAAGGAAAACTCTGAAACCCATGTAGATGGAACTCATTAGCATGGTTGTTCCAGCAAGATAGACATAACAGAAAACGAACCCTTCCTTGGAGTCAGTACGGAGGCCAATCACCCTACCTGTGGAACAATTTGATTACTGAAACCTCACCAATTGTTTTATATACCACAAGGCACCAGAGAAACAGTTTAATTAATTAAAGCTTATATTTATTTTATTCTTATTAAATAAAATATGTCAGTTCCATGATCCAATGTGGTCATATCTTCACTGCACAATTGAAGCACTTGACTAGTTCCCTCCACATATTTAGGTTGAAATCCAGAGTGGATTTATTCATTTGTAGTGTATTTTGGACAAGTACATCATGGAGCCCATCCTTCTCTAGGTTGAATCAAAACCAATGTCCTCCAACTCAAAGCTTGGTCATGGACATATGACTGTTGATTTCATGAGAGGAAACCTCCACCCTGACTATAGTCTTCCATCTAGGATGCTCTCCACCTAGTAATGCCTTGTCATCACCACACTGGCTATAATACATAGCTGCTTCCATTGTGCTAGTGGGCAAAGGTTTAGCTGAGGATGAGCTGACCCTGTGCCATGTAGTAACTGGTTACACAGTATCATAGTGACGTAAAATATGTGCTTTTTAATCTTTTTTTTTCTCCCTCTCTCTCTCATATATATATATATATATAGAGAGAGAGAGAGATAGAGTATTCTTTTGAAAAAATATATTTTTCAAAACAATAATCTATACCACTCTCGATAAGACCAAATCTCATTAAAACAGGTGCATGTGCTCTTAGAGGTTTTCTTGGTGTCTTTGTTTCACCTTATTTCTTGAGCCTGTTTATCTTGTAATTTGTTTTTCTTTCTCTCTACAAATTTCTATTATTTCTTTATTTTTTCTAATGTTTTGTCTTAGCTAAAAAAAATCTCTTTTTCTCTCTGACTAGTGCTTCATGGTGTTTGATCTCAGAATTTACATCACACCCTGAAATTTGAATATTTTGTTTATTCATATTAAGAGCTGAGTTAATAAATAAATCAAATGATTTTGCTGACTCCTGGATTGTATTTCTACATTTTATGTTACCTAAATCAACAAGGACATTTCTACAAATGCTTATTTTTAAATAAGCAGAATATCCTTAATATAGCAAAAACTTCACAAGATTCATTTTTTTTTTTTTTTTTTTTTTTTTTTTCATTTTAATTTTTAATTTGTTTTATTTTTTTGTATAATGTTACAGTGACTTTTTTTATTATTTTTATTGAATTTCTGTGGCTTAAATACAGAAAAATATATCTTCCAGACATAGAGGGAGGCAAATTTAGAATATATTATCAGTAGTTTTTTATGCTTAACTCAAGTTATCAAACTTGATGTGTTCTTTTATTAGGTAAAATTTAAAAAAAAAAAAAAATTTTTAAAATACCACTGAGAAAATGGCTAATAATTCCTGTTTAGTTACTTCCCTCCCTTGGAGATTATTTTATATACACACACACACACACACACACACACACACACACACACATACATATATACATACTTAAAAAAGAAAATATTTAAATAATTAGCAACTGGAATATTCAGTATTATTGATGCAGATTTGTACCAGTAGCTGTGTATCTTCACCTACCAATTATTTTGCAGATGGGACTAGTGATGTAGATTTTATTGTGAGAGTGCATACATACATTTTATGTATATATAGTAACTCCATGTTTTTATATCAAATAGATTTAGTATTTGTTAGATTTGATTATGGGATTAACAAAAATTCAGTTATTTTATTTATTTATTTATTTATTTTTTTTTTTTAATTTATAAATCACAAAGATTGGAGTTAATTCCTAAATGTATCTATCTTATATATTTATGTATACATAATTGGTTTCTCACTGATTGAAATAATTACTTCTAAAATAGTAAATACTGGGAAAATTATCTGTTTTTGGATAGGGTGACAACATTTTTCTGAATTGCGCATAAGAGTTTCTTTTTATTTAGATATTTAATCTGCAGATTCTAGCATCAGGTATTTGAAAATAATATATTTTTACAGAATTTAGTACACCTTCTTACATCAATGCAAAAAACATGTGTCTTCAGCTTTGATTACAGGCTCAAAGCAGCTTCTCAAATGATTACATGAATTGATCAGATGTTCTTTATTCATGTTGGTTATGAAATACCTGATAACAGCCTTCAGTGAATCTATAGTGTTGTGGGTATGCTTGTTGGTTTCTCTCCCAATGATTCCCCAGATGTAATCGTCCATAATTTAAATCAGGAGATTTAAGAGACCAAATGTTATGTATAACATGACCATGAAAATGTTCAGCCAACTATTCTAGAGTCTTGCTGGTATATTTACAGCCTCCTGTAAGCTACGTCTTTGATTCAGAGCTTGTGCCCAGTCTGTAAATATAAGCAGTGATATTGGCTGTAATGCTTTGTGGGGTGGCATAATGTAACTTTTCGCTCTAAAATCATCAACTTCCTGCCCATAAGAATGAGAACTTCAGTGTGGTGGACACATTTTTTGATCTTGAACAAAGTTCTCATCTCAAAAACCAGAACATCTTAATCTTATGCTCCTCAGAGTGCTTGACTTTGTTTAGCAAGTACTTCAAATGTATCACACACTACTCCCAGGTATTCTTGGACATGAGCTGTTCTCTCCTCATAACAGAGGTTTTATATCTGATGTCTTCATGCACTACATGTTTGACTGTGTTGCATGGAGCTGATTAGCAATAGCCCTCTTTTTTCTTTTCTTCTTCTTACGTTCATATCAGTAGTATCACTGGACTTACTGGATGAACTCTACATTTCCTGACAATGTCTGTTGAGAATATGTATTTTGTTTTTCCTTTTGGTCACTGAAGACATATTCTTGCCAGAAACCTGGTGTACTTTTCTTTTCTTAAACATGAAAGACTTTGTGACATTTGAGTAGGATGCAATCTCCAAGTCTTATGTCGTGGTAGTTAGAGCAACAAGAATGGCATGGTTTTTCATCTGTGTTAACTGAAGCTTCTTGGTGGGGCCGAAAAAAAAAAAAAAGTTTTTAGTTAAAATTAGTCACTTATGGCTTTTTAAAGATATATAATTTTTTTCTTTTTTACCCAGAAAATTTTTTTAATTGATGTTTGGTAAATATGATTAATAGGATTTTGTCTACTGATACATGAGTAGTTCACTTTTCAATAAAAATGGTAATTTTATAGTCATTTATGGAGCATAGCTTAGTTTGGCTCAAAGTTGCTGTAGTGGTGTACCCATAAGGATTAAAGTCACTAAACTAACAAATTGGTCTGCAAAATGAGCTTATTAACCCCCATACTACAACAGAGACTCAAACTGGTAATTTTAATAATGCTGTTGCATAAAAAAATATTTTTTCTTACTCTTTTGTAATCTTTGATCCAGTTGGTTTTGGTTTGAACAGGAATAAGTAATGGTTCTTATTATTCATAACTATTTAATTTTTTTTTCTGTTATTTTAAATTTTGGGGTCTTTTAAATGTTAACTTAAAAAATATGCTTGGAATCACAAAAGGAACTAATTTTTGTAGGAAATAAATGGTTTAACATTTTTTTTTGAGTTTCTTTGTAACTTTGTCCAATGTGCAGTGGAATTTATTTCAGACTGAAAAGATTTGTATGTTTAAAGTCTGTTTCATGATTGGTAGATGTTTTGATGTTTTGCATAAAGAAATTACTTTTGAAAATGGCTTTTTTAATTATGGGATATTACTCTACTGAGATTTGTAACCTTTTGAATTTATAAAAAAAAGAAAGAAGCACTGCATTAATGTATATTTATTATTTGGTCTCCTAATAAAATGGGGGAAAATGCAGTAATTTAAATCAAGTAATCTTTCTATCTAAAAGTGAATAAAAAAAAAAAAAAAAAATAGGTTGGTTGAAAATGTTTTAAGAAAACTGGAATAGTTTAGCAGATCATTGATCCAATTGGTATCTCTATCTATAAAAGGATGTGATGTGTGTGTGTGTGTGTGTGTGTGTGTGTGTGTGTGTGTGTAACGAATGCACGGCCACAATTTTCCACAGATTTGCACCAAAATTTACATGCACATGCTCCAAGTTAGCAGGAAGGCCAAGACCAACTTTGCATTTCCCAACTCACATCGATAGTGGAAATAATCGATTTTTTTTTTTTTTTTTTTTCATGCTTTTATGGCAGTTTTCATGTAGTTTGCAGCCATTTTCTACTGGCCAGAGTGAGAGCCAATAGCTGGCTGCCACAAATAGGCAGGAAGATCCTATTGGCCAGTGTGAGAGCCAACAGCTGACTGACATGAATGTTAACTAGCATGCAAAAACATCGATTAGCTGCATTTGTCACAAATGGGAAAAATTAAAATTTGCATAGCACTTTACTCCAATTGGCTCATTCGCTTGCTTAAACTCAACGTTGATTCTGATTCCGCAGAACTGGGTTGGGTGTGAAAAAGTATTTGTTGTTAACATTCTTTTTTCATTCGGTTTTTCCAGTTACAAGTCCTTTTTTAAAGCTGATTTGTTTTGTGTTCATTTTGTTCTTTTTTCGTAACAGATTTAATGTTTAGTATAGATCTTAGAAAATCTCTGCAGTGTAAGATAGGCAAGAAGGCATGTAGCAACATCAGCATGGCAAAGGAAGGGCAAAAATATTTAAAGGCAAGGAAGGGCAAAAATATTTTAAGTCAAGTGATAGCGACTGCTGTATGAGTCGTACGATTTTTGAATCAAGCATGGGTAACGCCGGGCCATGCTGCTAGTCTGCACATATACAGCTCTTTTTCTAATGCCATTTTCTTTTTCTTGGAGTAGATTTCCTCTTTTCTTATGGATTGTACACACAAAGGCTGAAGAATGGATCAGCCCAAAAGTTCTGTTAACATCAACTAAATGAAGGAAGAGTTAAATTGAATAAAAACAAAACTGCAATATTAATAACTCTCATACAGTTACAAAAATTTGGATTTGATATATCGAAATGGAATTTATTTTTGGTTTGGAAACCCAAAGCACTTAAGGTTGAGATATTACTAAGCAATTGTGTGTGAAAAGACAGGTGAAATTTTTGGACACACATGAAGGAGGGCTTGGAGAATTTGACACTAACCGGAAATATCAAAAGCAAATGAGACAGAGGGAAGTAGCAAGCCACCTACCTGACAAGCTTACGTGAATGGGCGGTGGAACAAGGGGGTGGAAAGGATGATAAAAATACTAAGAGCTACAAAAGGTAGCAAGTTGTAGAGAGCCATGATCACCCACATCCTAAAAAGGGACATAGTGTGAGTTATTGATTGATTTTTTTTTTTTTTTTTTTTTTTACAAGGAAATGAACTGTTTACAAATGACTCCTGGGGTGAATAGCTTTCACAATGTTTGAGTGATACCTTTGAGCTTATCACAATTTTACCTCTTTTTTTTTTTTTTTTTTTTTTTTTTAAGCAATAAGAATGGATTTTTCAATATATTTTCAGCATTTTGCCATTGACTATTTTCCATTGACTGATGTGATATCAATAACATGAATTGATATACATTTGGTATGAAGTGTTCTTCAGCAACTCAACATATGTTCTTAGTGTATTTATTTATCTCTTAAATGATCATTCTTGTTTCTTATCTGATTTTGGTTGGCATTCTTATCTTCCTCAAGTATAGATTTCATTAAGTAATCTTTTATTAGTTTTAAATAGAAGCTTTATTTGATTGGTCGAGATATGATGTTCTTGTCATTGTTCATCCTGTGTCCTTGCAAGGGATTTTTAAACCTTTTTCTAAAGGTTTGTGGAAGAGTTTGGAGGATACACTGGTTGAAATGTAATAAAAATAAAAAATGGAAATTTTTTTTTCTTTTTTTTTTTTTTTTAAAGGATGATGTTTCTTATCAGATTTTCAGTGGCGGTGCTTTTGTTGAGCAATTCTATTTTGCATAGCAAAGGTGCAGATAGATTTTTTTTCTTTTTTTTCTCTCTAAAGAACTGGGATTGATTTTTGTTTTTATAGGTTATCAACTCTCTGTGGGTTATTTAATTCCAAACACATTTGGATTGTAAGCAGTTGCTAAGTACTCAACACTGTTTAATTTCAGTGACGGAATAAGAACCAGTGTTTTCACCCTGATTTGACCATAAGCTAAAGAACTTGGAAATAACTCCTTCAACACACTGAAATTTTGTAAGATTTTAAATGCTGGATAATGATTGTTGGTTTAAAAAGAAAAGATCTATTGATTTCATTGTGTTAAAAAAATATTGATTCTGTTTAAGTAAAAGATAAAATAGAATCCCCCCCCCAAAAAAAAAACTTTATTGGACATTTTATTTCAATCATTTCACCCCAAGCAAGCCAATAATATATAAGGGGTTACTGAGTATTAGAGAATATAAGAAAAAGAACACTATTAAGGAAAGATAAGACAGTAGGTAAAAATTGACATTGTATTTAAATCTTTGAAAATCAAAGTTGATGGAAAACAAGAAGCCAGAAGAGAATTCCACAGGCAAGAAGTGCGATAGAAGAAACTGTTAACATAGTACTTGCGGTTACATCTAACCACTTCAACTGTAAAATGATGAGACCTTTCTACCAATCTACTACTGCGCTTAAGTTCATAGTCTAGTCTAGGTACCATAGAGGAAAGTTCATCAGAACAATTACCATGAAAGTATTTATAAAAAAGGCACAGGGAAATTACATTATGGTGATGAGAAAATGACTGAAGATGAAATATCAGGACAGGGCCAATAGTAAGTGCACCAGATGTGGCAACACTATTCCCAGCAAGAACAGATTGTAGACTTAGGAATATGTAAGATAGATTTTGGTGAGAAAAATTGTCTAGCACAACACAGGGAACCAGTTTTCCTAGCAGCAGACCTAGCAAGTGATTCAATAAATTCTTTCCATTTCATGTCTGCGAGAAATTGCAATGAATCACCATCCTGCAGGTTAGCATCAGCCATACTGATTGATGATAAAAAGGGTTCTCTCGGACAATAAGAGAGCAGTTTTGTTTTGGAGGCACTGAAATTAACAAGCCGTTCCTTGCCCCCAATTAATGGAGAGTAGATCATTTGTTTTTTTTTTTTTTTTTTTTTTTTTTTGTTTTTTTTTTTGCAATTTTTAGATCAGCTACCAATCTGACTCTGACTTACTATTAAGACAGGAATAAATGGTTGTCATCAGCATGAATACTGAGTTGAGAATTGATGCTATCAGGAAGGTCATTGATGAAAATAAGGAACAACTAAGATCCTTTTTGTTCTTTCAGACAATTTCATAATTCTATCCTCCAAGAATGTTTTTATCTTTCTCAGTAAAGAATTGCTCTTGCTACTTCAGTCATCCAGGGAATTTTATTATTTTTTCTTATTTATTTATTTTTATTTTTTTTTTATTTAACCCATAACATAACAAGCCTAGGTCATCAACATTGTTTAGCAAGCTGGGGTCATCAGCTCAATATTTGTTGTGGTAGATTAGTCAAAATAGGTTTTCTGAAACTATATTTCAGCATATTTTGTTCAACAATATTTTGTTTTTTCAACAGTAGTAATAGTAAACAAAATATAATCCATATACTCTTATTCATAAGTGTTTACATTTTTACATTCCAATTACATATGGTATTAAAAAAAAACGGCTATATAATTTCACTAAAATAAAAGGTACAGATTCATCTTTTGTTATCACTAGTCTTTAGCACATGTCATAGTTGTGCTGGTCTTCCTATGTGTCCTACAGACAAAACATTTGCAGTCACAACAGTTTGTGTTGACTTTCTGATTGTTGTTTCTAAGACAATATGAACATGCTGCTGCCCTAATGCTGATAGTGTGCTTTGGGCTGCAATATTGCATGCAACAAATACTCTCGCAGCTTCAATGACTCTGACAACTGGGAGATGGAAACCCTTTCGATTGCTTTCCCTGCATAGCTGTCATTCTTGATATGTTAAGGGTTAAGATGACTCTATAAAGACTGAAATAAATAATATTGTGTACATATTTGGATTATTATGTCGATTACAATGGATGAATGCAACTTCCCAGTTATCCTGAAAGAATTTTCCACCCTTTCTTTTAACCAATTCCGCATGGATGCTTTGTATTGATAGCTCTTTTAAGTTGGCCTAATTAAGAGCAGTATATGTTCAAATCAATCTTTTCCTTCTCTGGAAGTAATTCAAGGTAGAGGACATGTTTCCAACCAAACTGCATAATCAGCAATATCATTTTCTTTGGTTGATTAAAAGCCTTTGATTATGGATGGATCATTTCACATCATTTTCAATGAAGTTTGTTAAAACTAAATGCTCCCTAATTTCATCTAAGGGCAAAATAAAAATATAAAAAAAAACTTTGGGCTACTCAATAATATATTAATATTTAGGATATATTCTGTGACAAACTTTAGTCAATTAATAAACCATTCGATATTTCAATGAAAAGTGCCTATTTTATTCCTCTCTCTCACTCACACACAAACACTATAAAGGTTTATGACCATATCATGCTGAAATCATATGATTACCAAAGCTAAGCAATATTGAGCCTAGTCAGTACCTAGATGAGTGACCACTTGGGAATACCAGGTGCTGCAAGCTTGGATGTGTGGGTGGTGTAATGGATAACAGCTTGGAATTGGAAGCCAGAGAGCAGAGTTCTAATTCCATTTGGGTTGGTTAGTCATTTATGCACAAACACCCTTGGGAAAGGTATGAATCCACCTCTTCTCCCCCAGCTATAGGTTAATTAGAACTTGTCAGTAAATACTTATCTATTTTATTAATGTAAAATTCTTACAACCTAAAAACTATTTTCTGGCTTAAAATTACTTGCAAAAGGTTGAGAATCCAACAAAAAAAATCAATCAACATATAATATAAAAACAATAACAAAGAGTGTTTATCCCCACCCCCGGAAAAATGTCACAAAAAGATATTTCTGGAGGATAAACTTATTAAGGCCAGTAGTCTTTGATAAGTCAAGACATGGACCATTAATAATAAATAAATAAAATGAAATATTCACTTGTCTTGTTTCTATTCTAAGTTTCAAGGAAATTACATCCACTCTTCAGGAAACATCATTGTAAAATTGAATTTTCAGATTTCTGAAAATAAATCTACTCCTGAAGATTGGATGTAATTTCTATGAAACTCAGTAGAGACAAGATAAATAAACATTTTATTTATTATATAAATGTATGCCCAACATTAATCATGAGATCTTTATCTTGTGTTAACAGAAGTTTATTTCTGTGCAAAAAATACTGCTTAGAAATATTTATTGCTCTTTGAGAAAGAAACCCTAGAGATTTTGATTAGACCTAAATACTAGATGAGGTTGGTGCAAAGTCTTATAACAGTAAATTGATATCTTTAACTTGAGTAGCATTGATTTGAAATACCAGTCAGTGGAATATTACACCAACCCACTTAGTCTGCATATCCTGGTCTACATTTACATTGCTTCCACTGCTACTCTCTTTCCTACCAATATCCATTCATTCTTGGTAAACTTTAATTAATATCTATACTATTGTTTTTATGCATGATCATTGGCCTTACACCTTTCTAATTAGTAGTGTAGTATCTGCCTTCTATCTCTGAGCAAGAACTGGTCAATGCTTTCTGATAGAGGAAGCTTCATAATAAGTAAGAAAGAAAAAGAAAAGTTAAGAGCAGGGAGAGGATGCCAAACAGGAATGGTAGAAAGTGCTAAAGCTAGAGAAAAATGAAAAGAAAACTAGGTGAAATGATATATAGGGATGGAGATAAAAAATAGTCTTGCTGGCTGGATATTAAAAAGAAAAAATGAGAGAAAAGAAGGAACACTATCATGGAATGACAGCATTAACTGTTTCCTTATATGGATAAAATTGGCATTCATTGACTGAACAGACAGTGCTACTTTCAGTCAAAATTTATGAAATCTTTCCTTTTTGTAGTTTGTAAAATTCTTTGAGATTCTCTAGCACCAATTCAGAAATTTTGAAGAAGGTTGTTTTCTCTAAACCTACAGATATAAGAATTGTGATTCTTTATGAAAAGATAGAACAAAAAAAAATAAAGACACAGTAGGAAGTTATTATGCATTCCTTGAAACTAATCCAGATTTGTATAACAATATGGATGGGCAATGAAGACTGGAAAAGTAAAGAGGGAATTAGATACAGGCAACAGGTGAAAGAACAGTCCTGAGATAATGGATAATCTTATTTGTATTGGAATGGATAAGGGAAAGAATAAGATACAAGCAAAAGGCGAAAGACCAAAGTCATGAGATAATGGATAATCTTGCTTATCAGCACCCATGGAAAGCTCATGGATTCAGCTTGTATTAAGAAATTGCAATAAAAAAGTTATAAATGTTTTATTTTCTTGCAACTGATCAAAATGTTATTAGAATGCTATTTTAAAAAAAGAATACATTCAGGCATTTAGCCCCAGTTTTCAACTCTCTGTCAATGTTTACAATAATTTCTTTCTGTGGCCAATTTCTTTATCCTATAAGATAATTTTAGATTGAAGTTTGCACTTTGCCAAATATTCATTTATTTATATAAGGAGAAAAATTCAATATTTTTATGACTTAGTCATTTTTATTATGTTTACTATTATTGTAGTTTGATATGTGCAGATAATGCCTATCAACACAAAAAGTGGTATCAGAAAGCCAATATTAAATTTCAACCTAGTTTTTTGTGTTGACTTTCACTAATACCCTTGGGAAAAGCATGGATCCAGCTCTCCTCTTCAACTCCCACCTATGTGTTAAATAGCAGTCTAAACTGATCTTTTTACCCTTGAGTGGCATCAAGGAAAACTTTGAATGCCAAACTATGGAGAAGGTAATGAGAAACTACTATCTTTCCTAGAAAGTTCTATCAATTCATAGATTATAAAAAGAAATCTTGGAAGACTGTTCAGGTAAATAAACCCTGGTCAATTATAAAAATAATGTCTAGTATAACATAATCTTCTTGCTCTATTTTCTCTTTCCAGCTGACCTTATGATTGACAAAATTAAGCTTAGTTATCATCACTTATTAGTAATGTTTTCTCTAATTGATTAAATTAAATTTGACTACTTCTGTATATAGAAGTTTTTTTTTTTTTTTTTTTTTTTTTTGTGTAATGGTCTTTGATTCCCCCCAAATAGATCCTGTTGAGTATTTATTCCTCTCTAAAGTAAAAAAAAAAATCATCCAAGTGTGGTTAAAACATTGTTTTCCAGTTCTCAGATGGCAAATTAAAAAAATATAAGAGTATTTTCTTTTATATTAACTTTGAATTTTTATCTAAGTTTTTTTTCCATGATTTTCTCTATAATAGAAAATAACTATTTATCCTATCAGTAATGAATAAATATTAATGAATAACTGATAATATAGCAAATGATAGACCAGCACTTTGTCTGAATAGAAAAGACTACAGAGTTTTGGAATTTGATTGTTTTTTTTTTTTTTTGTTTTTTAAATTGATGATTTCTAAATTTTATAAAAATTAACTTTTTGCTTTATTATTTACATGCAGACTATTGTCCTCATTTTTTGTTACAATGTTTTGGTTGTTGTACTCTCTGGCCTTCATGAAGTGCTTGTTAATCCATGTAACCTTCAGGGAATTTTGAACAGAATTCTTTATCTTATCAACAGGAGTAGATTGTTTTTGTTCTGCTGACCATGTCCAGTGAAATCTCTTAGTTTTTATTTAATACTGCTCAGTTATTGCTCACTCAGTTTCCACTAAGTCAACACCACCTGACCCAGGAATTGAACTCAAAATTACTTTGTCACCAAATTCATAAACCAACATTTTAATTCACTATTGTCCCATCGGACAATCCTGAGTGGAGAACTTGATGCCTTAAACCTAACCTGCATGCTGATGTTTTTGTTTTACATTTAACCTCCATTTAAACTCCAGATGTTATTGCTATCAAATATAAACCAGCCTGTACCAATCAAAAAGTAGGTTGAGCTTTTAAAAAAATCATCTCTGAATATGGTCAGTAATAGTAGACTGTATATATCTTTACTACCAGCAAAATACTTAATCCATCCCAAGTGCTTGAAAATTCAGTGATGTGTTATTAACATATTAAAAATATTTGATTAGCAAAATGTCTTGATCATTCCTGCTTATTTGTAAATAAAA
The DNA here is from genome assembly GCA_903632075.3 of Acanthosepion pharaonis. Taxonomy (NCBI): domain Eukaryota; kingdom Metazoa; phylum Mollusca; class Cephalopoda; order Sepiida; family Sepiidae; genus Acanthosepion; species Acanthosepion pharaonis. The sequence continues at coordinate 341,406 of CAHIKZ030000085.1, read as the reverse complement.
TTTATTTATTTATTTATTTTTTTCAATTGTTTTAGATTCAAACAGTGAGCTTAATGGCTTGGTTGAAGACAAAGAAATTGCTGCCCGGGCTGTGGCACTGGTTGTCAACAGTTCTCGAAAAGGGATTGTACCTTTGTGTGCTGATGTAGCCAATCTTCTAAGAGCCAAAAAAAGGTAAGTCTAATGATTTCCATCCTGTTTTCCATTCTCTTACTCTCCTCTGCCTTTCTTTCTGCTTGTATTTGCATCTGCACTTTTTTTCCTCCTTACACGGCTGAACTAAGTTTATCTCCCTCTGGCTTCATGAAAGCCTGCACATACTTAGATCAGTGTGGCATGCTGATATATGAAAGCAAAGCAAATATGATATCCTACAAAATTAGTCAGTTGGCTAATTATTTAAAAAAAAAATAGCACTTATTTAATATTTTTTTCAACATAATCTTCTTCCTTGTCAATGCACATAACCCAATACTTGAATGTTATACAGTAGAAATCTCTAATAGCTCTATCAGGCTATGAACTTATTGATCTGTGTGTATCAGGGGGTGTAATTCCTTTGTCCCTTGGATTAGTATTGGATGTTTATTTTCAGTTTTATGTCTCGTGCTATTGATTTTCCTTTTGGCTTTTTCTCCAAATCTCACCAATGACCTTCATCAGTTTTCACTATACATTTAGTTTAAAACCTATTGCAGTTTAAAGATATTGGTTTACACAGCTTTAACTACTAAAAATTGAAAGTATATATACAAATATCTAGAAATAGTAGTAGTAATAATGTAACTATTGCTTTTGTGGGCAAGTTAATGTGTAAGTTAGATATTGAAACAACCATCGTCAGAACAATGAACAACATTTCACTGACATTATTTTCTGTATTTAATAATAAAAAAATATTGCACTTTGCCATAACTTAAATATTGGTTCAATAAATGCTTTCTAGACAAAGTAGAAATCTGAAGTTGAAATCATGCCTTTGTGAATTTTTTTCTGTTCAATCTTGAGATATAAACATTAACATGGAATTTGAGTTATTATGCAAAGAGCAACATAGTTTTTAAGTCAAGATGTTGTGTGAAAAAAAAAGTGTTCTTTTCAACATCTAAATTCCAGGGAAGATCATTGTGACTTGTATTTAAATTTTATTTTTAAATCATTCTTCTTACATTTGTTGTGTTTTTTCATGGGTTTTTGCAAATGACTTTGTTCCATTAGAAACAATTTCTATGTCATTTTCATTGCTTGGCCAATACCTTGCTTTTTTGAGTGTCTTCACTTGTGTAAGGCAATCCTCATTGGGTACTCAACACCAGTGGCATGCTGAGGTCTTAGTCCAAGGTGGGGCAAGAGCCTGACTTGGAGCCCCCTACCACAACCAATGGGCAATAAGCCAGGATGGATCAAATACTAAATTTTTAGAATTCAAATACTTCTCACGATTATTGGCGCAATATAATTGGAAATATAAAAACAAATACTTCTGAAACTAGGCAAAAATATAAATGCTCTGAAAAATATTTAAATACAATTCAAATACATTTTTATTTGATCCATGGCACAAGAACTGTGCATTGACAAAACCTGAATTATAAGATGCCAAAACTAGAGCAATTCATTTTATCTATTTGAATTTGTAAAGCCACGACATATGACCAGGCTTGGTGATCAAAGATTTGTCCATAACATCATCCACAGTTATGTTCATTCTTTATTTTCAATGCTTAATAAAGCCAAATTACTGAGATGCTTCTGACCCATTGTGCATCGGATTTTAGTTTGCTGAAAGAGTGCTCACAGGACGCCAAAAAGACAGCAACAGCCAGCAGTATGCACAATGCTATTTGTAAATTGGAGAACACATTGTTGCCATAAGATATTGAGAAGTTGAAAAGATATATTGAGGTTTTTGGTTTAAGGAAGGCTCTGCCTTTTCTTTTTTTGTATTAACATTTGACAGTCTGTAATTTTCTATTCCATCAAAATCACCTTCATATGCTGCAGCAGCTACTTTGTATTTTTCTATCATGTCTTCTTTTGAGTCAATAAGGCTTTCAATATTGAAGAGGAACTCAAATTGCTCATGTAACTGACTCAATCTTGTAAATCAATCTTTCAGTTCTGTATTCAGCCTGCCCAGTACTGCCTTCAAGGTAACATCCATTTCTTCCATCACATTTAAAAGCTCATCTTTTGTCTCCTCTCCAGCTATTCTTTATGATGATGCACCATTCTCTGTTCACCAATATCAATACCCCATTCTAAGCATTTGCAATTGAATTTTTACTGAAAGAAAATTCCATTCACTTATAACAGATTGGTGCAGACCTTAAATGATTGCTTGAACTACATTGAAGTTCATTCTAAGGCACTGAAGTTTCTTCTATACTCAGTCAATGGAAGTCAGGACATCGTCCAAGAATGGCAGTATAGTTAGAAAGGTGAAAGTTTGCATGTTGTGCAGCTAGCATCGTTTCTTGTGTCATCTGATACTGAAGTGTCACTTGCTATGTCATCCAATGCTATTCACATTGTAAACAATGGGAATAGCATTGTGCCTAGCTCTCCATCTTGTATCAGGGAACAGCTTAACAGATGTCCCTAGTATCTCCTTCAATTTCTCCCACTCCATTGTTGAGCTGGAGAAAAATTGTACAATGAATCAAGAACTCCAAAAAATAATATAACAAGCACATGTTCTGATGCTGCAAGCACTCCTACAAGATTCAAAGTATGGTTGTCACAATTCACAAAGATTGCCTTCAGATATCTCTGTGGTATGCATTTCTGGATACCAGACACCTTCCCAACCATTGTTGCAGCATTGTCATATGTCTGTCCATGACAGTCGTTCAAATGAAGACCATCCCATTCAAATTTTGAAGTAATTTCTTCTGTAACATTCTCTGTATCTTTTCATGAATTTTAATAAAATCAATGAACACTTTCCTGACTACAGCAGTTTTAGATTCATTGTCAACATCGACAAAGCTGAGAATTTCAGATATTAGTTTGTTGTGAGAAACATCAGGAAGTTGTGTTGAACATAATCCCATGGTATCTGCTTCTTTTGATTCTCTGTAGTATAGACTGATATACTTTGTTGTCCAGTTGCTCAATGAACTCATTCTGTATCTTGCTAGACAAAAATGTTGCAGAATGTGGATGCAACTTGACAATCCAAGTGACACTGCAACAGAGGGTCATACTTGCTAAGTAGCTTAACGAGTGCAAGAAAATTATTGGGATTATTACTTGATGCAATGACTTCTCAGTGTCCACGAAATGCCAGATGTTGAGTTGCCAAAAACTTGATACAATCCACAAAACACATGAGCAGATGCTTCTGTTCCTTCATATGCTTCAGTGTTACTCTTGTCATTTGTAGGCCTTTTTGATATGTGTCTCTCAATGTCTTTCCATGCAAGAAATGACACATGGTGATGAGTGCCCTGTTCATGTTCTGGTATTCTATCATTGCATTTTTTTCATTTTCAAAATTCACAAGATTTTTCAATTACTGTGTTTTGGTTGACTGGGCTTATTGAAAACAATAAACAACAAAAACAATACACTGTATCATTTTTTAATAGACTACAACAACCAATTATGTCGAATTGTAGACCCATCCTGTCGTTTTTTTTTAAACCTATAATTTTTTGAAGTTGCAGTTGACACCCACATGTGTTTTTTTTTTTTTTTTTTCCCAACTTCTCATCGCTTCTTCAACATGTCAGCTCTAAATAATTTCCTGATCTTTTGTAACTTTGAAAGGGGTGTCTTTTTTTTTTTTTTTTTTTTTTTTTTTGAAAAGCTTTAGCACCCATCTTCACCAGTTGTACTTGTAGTTCATCAGAAATTTGTGATTTATTGCAATTTACATAAAAATTTAAGCAACTTACATATTTCTTGGTTAATACTGCATATTTAGTTTTATCATATTGTGCATCTTCATCAACGAAATGAAGATGAAGGCTCATTGGAAGCGTCCAATAAAACTGTTTGCTTTGCCTTCAATGGTAGAGACAGTGGTGCTAAAGTTGTTGATGCTGGCAGCACTGGTGTGAAGATGACGATTACTCCATTGATCCTGGTGCTGTGTCTGTGTAGTCAGAGCCAGTGGCAAGAACAAGGGGAGGGGACAACAACAACATGATTGTCACCATCTCCATCTGGACATGGTATTTTTAGAAACTACTTCATAACTTGACTGGATCTCTGTAGATCTTTGCATTCTCTTTTCCTATGATTTCTTTCTTCCGCATCAGATTCTTTCTTCTTTTGTTGCTGATATCCCTCCATTTTTAAAATTTCTACCTTTTAAATAAAAATTGAAATAAAAGTATATCTGTCCCCCTCAGTTATATAAAGATTTTGAGATTAGTTTGTCTCATACAGACATTTATTGTCAATCAAATGACAGCCTTAGTGCGATAATGCCATGACACTGTTCCCCTGTAAATAACACCATAAGGGAGCCAGTATCAGAATCTATCCTAACTTAACAGCTGAATACATATATACATTCCAATAAAGCATTTTTCCTTGTATCATCAGTGGGAGTGCATAATTTTTTCATAATAAACTTCAAAGACTGTCATTGAGTTTGTCAGCGTATTATAATCTTATAATATGATTGCAGTGAAGGCTACAAAAAAAACACTCTGCAAAGCTTTTGTCATCATTAACGACAACCAAAAATGTGCCATAAAACTTTTTTTTGAGTCTTTTCACATCAAAATGCTATATATGGGAATATACAACATGTTATATCTGACACTGGTTATTATGTCTAAACCTTTTACATATACATTGAAATGTTATGATCTACCAATTGAGGTGAGGAGAAAAATTGTCATTATCATTTTACAAAAAAAAAACAGGAATATATCTTAAAACGTTAATATGGATTAGTTTTCAAGGGAAAACAGAATTAAACAACTTTTTTTTTTCTTTAACACATGCACTTCCATCCACACTGCATATGATCAAAGAACTATTGAGTGTCATTGGCAAAATAATTCATTACATGCTGTTAATGAAATAAGTATCTGCAGGCAGTCATAAAAAGGTTATTAAGGTAAATAAAAATGAGGGAATTTTAGGTCCTCTTTCAACACTTTTTAAATTAACTTCCCAACATTTTTGCCAATAAATGTGTTAAAATTTGGTCTACCCTAACTTAAGTTCTACCCACCCTAACTTAAGTTCTACCCACCCTAACTTAAGTTGGTCTTAATTTTTCACCACATCTAAATAAGTTTGGTTAGATTGGATCAAGTTAGTTGAGATTTTTATGCACAGTTGTTGAGTTGTTTTTTTTTGTTTTTTTTTTAATGAAAATATTGGAAGTGGAATATTTTGCATGTTATTCACTCCCAGTCCTGGCAATAAATAAACTTGCCAATCACCGCCAAGCAATTTTTTTGTGCCCTGAAGCAGCTGCTCTCCCCCTCTATGTTCCACCACTGCTCAACACCTGTCATTCTAGATTAGTAAATATGTATAATAATATCCTTCCTACTTGTTCTCTGAATTTATTTCACCTCTGTGAATATTTAAAATTCACAAAGTAACTCAGCCTGGGCTTATTGTCAAATCACACTAAAAACACTTTCTCACTTGAGCATTGAAGTAAAGAATTGATAACCTGGGTTATGAGTAACTTAGAAATACCAGCTACTGTAAGATAGATGAGGTTTAATTAAAACTTAGTAAATAAATAGATAAACAATGAGACACTAGCAAAAAAATCAAGGACTTTTACTACAAAAAAAAAATCACATGCTTCTTTCCTCACTTTCTATGTAATCCATTTTTTATGGTTTGTAACTTAACTCACAATTAGTACTGCTCATAAAGGAAAAACTTTATACTATATTTTACTATTTGACTTCTCTTAAGTATATCATCATCATTCCCATGATTGGGTGTGGTCATAGGTTTACTGCACAGATTAGCTGACCAGTTCCCTCTATATCTGGGTTGAAAGTATGGGATATTCCCTCATGCATAGCATCATGCAAACCTCCTAAACCTCTTTCTCATATCCTACCCTGAAAAATGCTCTGCTGAAGTGTTATCTTTCTTGGGTACTTTTTACCATTCACTGATAAATAGCATCCTCTGCTATCTCATTTCCTTGGACAATCTTTCAGTATTCCAAATCTGACTGGGATAACTTCAGATCTTACATTGCAGAAGTTCCTCTTGGCAAACTTCCCAAACTGTCTCTCTCATTTCTGACTAGATCTTTTCAGGCATGAAAAGTTTTATCCCACAGAAAAATACCAACAGAAACAAAATAGCCAGCTTTCATTTGTGCCAGAATATGCTGCAGCCGTAGCCCAACATAACCATCTCTACCAGAGAAAATGGTGTAGTAGGACTATTGCTGGATTCAGAACTGCCTGCAATCATTGCAAGAGAGTTCTAGAAAATGCAAAGAGCACATATGCACAGTCAGCCCAAGCCAAAGTTGAAAACAAGACTTAGTTCCTGTGTCTTCTGGAAAATATCAACTAAAATCCTCAATAATGGCAAAGTGTCAGTGCCTACTATCATAAATGGCCCTGAAGTTATTTCATCCCTGTCAGACAATGCAATGAACCTTGCCTCCAATTCCATGTAGGATAATAAGGACTACCCCTTATCTAACTTACCCTTCTCATGGAGCATAAAATTGCTATTGTAGCATGGGAAGTTTCCAGACTTACCAAAAGTCTTAACTCCTAAAAAGGTTAGCAATTAGTATAAAATCTTGGTGGTTGTTCTTGAGAATATTATCCCAGAGTTATCTCCAATTTTGGCCCAAACTGTTTAACTGCTTCCTGAAGGTGGGATACTTCCCAATTATATAGGTGTCAACTGTATGCCCAATTTTTAAGAATGCAAGTGAGTGCTCCTTCCCATTGCAATATTGATCCATTAGTCTCCTTAATGTCATCAGCAAACTGTTTGAGTCTGTAATCAACAAGAAGGTTGTTGAACAGCTCAACAGGAACAAGCTCTTGAGTGACAACCAGTATAGAATTCACTCTACTGGGTCCGCTATGGATCTTGTAACCTTTAATTACTTACAGAATTGGTGATGTACCAAACAATAAATTTATCTTAAGGATGCCAGCATTCCACAAGGCTTTCTTGTCAGTCCTACCCTGTTTCTGGTTTGTATTAACCATCTGTTAAAGCACATACTCAGATCTTTAGTAAATATCTAGGCAAATGATACAACAGTGTACCTTCAAAAATCTAAATGAACAGAACCTGTCTGTTGATTTGATCTTTAGTCTTTTCTCCATTAAGCCACCATGGAAAAGACTAACTTGTAACATTCAATACCTCCAAACTAATAACACTCTGCCATCACTGAGCAAACCCTGAACTTTCACTTATGATTTTCCTGGAATGTCTATTGGAATTCGTACATACAATCCATTAGAAGAGTCTGGAAAAATGGTCAGTTCATTGTACTGCTCCAGTAAACATTTAACTCCCTCTGCTATACTCTATCTTTACAAGGGACAGATCAGACTGAAAATGGAATGTTGCTGCCATATGTAGGCAGGAGCTGCCCAGTCTTCACCTGCCAGTCATAATAGACTTCAAAAGTGTTTTGTGGCCTTATGGATGAGGAATTATTTTCCACCCTTTTCTCACAGATGAAACCTCACAAGACTGTTGCTACTCTATCTTTACTTCTATGACAAATGTTCTGACTGGCTACATTCCTTAGTTCCACCAATTCTAACCTTTGCAGCTAAGGTCCACCATCTGTCTATATTTCTGAGATGAGGTATTGTAATTATTTACATTATTTATATCATTCGGACTGTTGTCCTCATCTTTATTGTCATATTCATGCTGTTTCAGCCTTTTTCGGGTGATTGGAATTTTTAACTGAATCCTTTATTTCATCCACTGGGGCATAATATTCTAGTACCATGTCTCTTCTGGATGTCTCAGTTATCTCCCTTTAACTCAACACTCCAAGTTTTTGTTCACCACTCACTATTAAACACACAACTTGAGTCACTGGATCCAACCAACACTTTTATTCATTGGGCCATTTGTCCTTGAGGATGTAAGAAATATAAGAATTTTTGTGACTTGTAAACTTAAAAAATGGTTACTGAGACATTAAGTTTATAAGTCTCAAAAATTCATATACTGATATTCTCAAGGACATATGGCCCAATGGATAAAATTGTTGGTTGGATCCACTGACTTGACCCAAAGAGTTGTGAGTTCAATACCTGGCTACTACAGTGGTGAACAAAACTTAAGAGTTGAGTTAAAGAGAGATAAATGAGACATCTGCAAGAGGAACTAGAATCTACCCTGGTGGACGAAATAAAGGGTTCAGTTCAAAATTCCAATCACCTGAAGAAGGCCAAAATGTTGTGAATATGGAAATGAAGATGAGGACAACAATGTAAATCATGCAGCATACACTGGGATGAATTCTCGTCCTCATTCATAAGAAGGAAGTTCCATAACAAAAAAAAGGTACAGTTGTTTGGGGTACCAGCTGTACACTGTCTTCTTTTCAGTTTCTATCGGTGAGACTCCCATGAAACTCCCCCATACAAGTACAACCGCTTGACTCATCGGGCTGTCTCATGTTCTCTCGCATCAAGCAGCTGAGGCTTGGAAATTTGGATCAGACATATTTTCTGTCACCTATTTTGCATGTGAGACAAATACTAGTGTGTTTTGTTTCAGGAAGTAAGCCATTATCTCTTTTACAAGTTCCATTCAGACAGCTTCTTCCCAAGAGCTACTGCTTTGTGGAACAGACTCCTGAGGGGATAATACAATCTTAACCTCTTCAAGTCTAGGGTTAACAGTTATCTCCCCTACAGAACCTCATAAACTAACACTTCTTACCACCTATTCTCTTGCACCTGCAATATCATTCAGTAACCCTAATAGCTTGTGTGCCTTGTATTGGGTAAACATATGAAATGAAAGCTTTTGCTATTAGGACACCATCTGTTTTTTGTCATTTTACTGATTGTCCTATACTCAAAATGCATTTACTGTAAATGCTTGATTCAAAACCCTCTCTTTAATAAGCACCCTGACACTTTCCTCTAAAGAACTTAAAATAAGCACTTCTTGAATAATCACCCCAGAGTGACTAAATGAATATATTTGAGAAATGAAAGGGGGCAATTATTTGGATCTGGGAGTTTAAAGAAGTCAATTTAATCAAAATGTGCTTTCTTTAAAAATTTTAAATAAGCACTCCAGATGCTTATATATATTAGATATAAATGTATCTGTAATATGATTAGATGGATAGCTACCTAAAATTTTGAAGAATTTGACCATGAAAAAAAAAATTACCTATTTCTACCTTCAGTGTCAAAGTGGTCCTTTTGTGTACCGGCACACTAACTCAGAAAGAGTAGCAACAAAAGTTCATATTACATTCAGTTTGTGTGTACTGTTCATTTTCCTTGAAATTTTAGTTGGTTTGAATTTTTATTTTTAATCCAACATTTTTATTTCTTCAAATGTTAATTTTTAGTGGATAACCATTTTAGAAATAGACACCCAGTTTTTATTTTAAACAGTGTGTATTACATCTGTCGGCCAGTGCACTTGAGAAATCTTAAAGAAATATGCTCTCCAACAGGGTTCAAACCTGTATCCTAAAAAAGTTTGAACAAGGGAGTGGGCATTCCTTAAAAGTGGACAATAGATTCTTGTTGAGTTGTGATGTTCTCTGTGCCAGTTGTCTAAAGCAAAGTGGTTTCTCCTACAAAGGGGTATTGGCAGAGCACATTTTCTTTAAAATTTCTAAAGTGTGAAGGCCAATAGATGTAATACAGTTTAAAAAAAAATGGTTTCAACTTATCCTCTAAATAACATTTGAAGTAGTGTGTAGGAGAGAGGAGATAGATGAAATTTGCTCAGGTTGACACAAAGCTACAAGTGAAGATTAAAAAATAAATTGAAGTGTGAGAAAATTTCATTTTGTATGAAATGGAAGGCCTGAGCAAAGAAAATTTTGGGTACTCTCAAACAGCTATCCCTCAAGTAAGAATAAAATCTCATTACAATAAAACCCTGCTTGCCCTCACAGATGGCCTGTTTAAGTATGTGTTACTATCCTTGTGGGTATTGTGTCAAGAGGTAGGTTGAGCTTACCATTCACAATTTGACCTACAATCACTTTAGCAATTGATGTGATACAGTGTGCACCTGTACAGGATTGTTATTTTTGATAGTGTGCTTTGTACAGTGTAAGCAATTGACTATTATAAACAAATCATTAGTGCAGGTTGTTTGGCAAACCATTTTGGCTTGTAAGGATCTTGAGGAATTTTAAGTGCAAAAATATTTTTTACATGCCCTTATTTATTATAATGAACAAGAGAGAATAAAATATATATAAAAACATTATTTTTAATGGATACTTATATGAATAGATTCTGTCTTTATTTATTTCCATCTACTGGCCTGAATGCTTTGAGAATTCTTGTTAAAAAAAAATATGTGCCCTCTGGCAGGATTCAAACCTGTGTTCCCTAGAAAAAATGGTCATTTGATCTGACATGCATTGACCTCTCGGCCATGTAGAACCTCCTGATCAAACAAAGCTTGAATAATACTTTTGAACACATATCATCCTGATTCTCAAAATATACATAATGGATTAAATCCAACATATTTTTAATTTATTTGTTTGATCAGGAGCTCCTGCATGGCTGAGAGATCAAAGCACATAAGATCTAATGACTGCTATCCATAGTGAACACCGGTTCAAACCCTGCTGGAGGGTTCATATTTTTCTAACAAGATTTCTCAAAGTATTCAGGGCGATAGATGGGAATAAATAAATAAATATACTGTTTAATAAATAAATAAAAACAGAGCATCTATTCAAATATGAGTATCCATTAAAAAATAACATTTAAACAAATAAAAAATGTCAGATTTAGTCCATTCCTTATATATATATATATATATATATATATATATATATCTGTCTGTTTTGGAAGAAAGACATATGACAAAGTGGAAAACTTTTCCACATTGTTATATATAATCAAGCACTCTGAGATAATTTAAAGTTCATGATCAAGACTTTCTTTTCATTTATAATCTGCACTAACAATTAGGCACAGCTGACATTTTGATATTAACTCAATCTAATTATGTTAATGATCTTGATCCCTTGCCACATGAATTGGCATTCATCAGTCAGCCTAGATGAATATATAGAACAATGTATAGAGCAGCACTATGTAACTGTTCTGCTCAAATATTAACAATTAAGCTTTTTCTTATACAGAGTGCAATGGGGAAATTGTCGCCGTTTTTATATTCATTTTATGTATGTGCTTTGATTTTGATTTTGTTCACTATAGAGTATAGTAGGGTTAGTTGAGCATCATCTGTTAGAAAAAGAACAGCATGACACAATTCACTCCACCAGAAATTTGGAAATGGCATGCTATGCTGTTTCATATTTGTGCTGCAAGCTCCAATACAAACATTTCAGAGGATTCAGAAAGAGTTGAATGAGTCTAATGGTGATTACGAAGGTGTTTGGAGTGATCACTAGTAATGGTGAAGTTATGCCTCCATCTTCCCACAGGGCCTCAGACTCAAACTGGAGGCCTACATCAAGTGCCTTGAGGAGGTAGTGCTGCCCTGGGTCAAGAGGGCAGTGCTGCTGAAGACCATATGTCTGGCAATAGGACTCTGCACCATGCCACACAAGCAGGAGAACCCAGTCATGACTGTCAGACAATTTCTGTGACCACATCACCCCTTACATCTGCCCACCTAGCTCCTCAGACTGCAACCCCCTTGATTATATGTGGGGAGCAGTTGAACAAGAGGCCAACAAAACTCCTGGTAACACCAAAGATGAACTGAAACCAAAGATTGACAGCATTCTCCAACTTAAACAAGGAGACTGTCCTGAAGAATTGCAGGAAATTCTGAAGTCATCAGGAGGCCATGGTTGAAGCCAATGGCAATTTTATTGAATAAATTTACTCTTTAGTATTTGAAAATATTTTGGTAAATATCTGTTAAAATGAGATATCAGTGTTATTTTAATTTTTGCATAATTTAGATGGCAATTTTTCCATCACACCATGTGTGTGTAATTTTATGGTCTTCTACAGAAGATTTTTAAAAAAAATTTTTTTTAAGTACAAATGCTACCCTCTCCTTGTAATTTGCTGTTATATATATTTTTCATTCCTTGATAAAGAAGTTCCTTATTGAACAAAACATATTGGTATACAAAAGTTTTCTTTTGTCTTTTCCTTTATCTTTATTGTCTTTACAGGTAAATGTGTATGTGTACTTCAATCTGTGATGTCTTACCATATGATACATTGTTCAAATTTATAACTGAAGATTCTAAAGGACTGAATAAATTGATTTGGACCATAAACCTATGTGCTATTTTTATCTTCTAAAATTTTGAAAAGTTAATTAGTATTTATTTTTTAGTGTAGAAAATTTAATTTACTTAAATAAAATAATTGACCCATAAAATTGAATCTAAAATGTGCCTTTGCAATTTTTATTTTCTTGGGAAAATAGATAAATTTCTGTAACTTAGTGAAAAATTAAACATGTAACAGTTTTTAATTTCTTGAGGAAAAAAATTATCTTCCTGAAAACATTTTCTGATTTAGCAAATACAAAAAAATAAGCTATTTTATTGTATTAAAGAATATATTGCTAAGAGCTTTCATAGATTTATGGAATCACAAACTGGTATAATTAGCAACAAACCAGATCTCAAGTTCTAAGGCCATCAACATCACTTAAACATTTTACACTTTTGTGCATAATCTCACCAAGTGTTATCTTTAATATTGTTTTGTCACTGTAGACAGTATTAGTAGTAGCATAAGTTTATATACGAATTATTCACTTGATACCCACTACCCACTCACTTAGGCTCATATATTACTGACAATTCAGACTGTAGTTGCAAAATTTTTATTTTTTAAATATATACAATTTCATTTTTTTTTTTTTTTTTTTTTTTTTTTTTCCTCAAATTTGTTAATGTCATTATTTCTTGTCCAGATAAAACCACCTCATTTAACTCTAGGAAGAATTATATTTTAATTAAGAAAAATTAAATTAAGTTTGAAAAATAATTTCAGTAATAATTAGATTAAAAATTATTTCCTAGAACTGAGTTAATTATAAGTTAAAGAATCAAATATAATTTAATTAGCAAATACAAAATAGCTTAAAAGTAGAACCCTTGCCAGAAATGGATTCTTTTTCAATTTTCTTAACTATAGTTGTGAACAAACATTTGCAAAATGTATAGAATAACATTTTGGCAGTATTTAACACATTTACCTACAAAAAAAAAACCTACTATCAAAAGGACATTTTCTTCTCTTGACACCACTACGACTGTATACTCTCAGCAATTTTTATTGTTTCAAAAGTATTTTTAGAATTTTATTAAAGGCCAAACATATGAAACTGGATTTATGTTTTTTTTTTTTTTTTCAAGAATTGATAAAAGTATTAAATACTAGTTTATTTACAAGTATAATTTTATATTTACAAGTTCATAAAAATATGTGAACCAACTACAATGCAATATTTTTTTACCATATAAAGAAACCACTATGAAAACAATTTTCTTCATTATTCATAAATTTCTAAAAATGTCTGAACCAAAAAATAAAATTTAAACACAACTATGAGTAACTAAGTATAAACATTGAAAAAATTAATTTTCTGGACATTTCTTTTTGCCATATAAAATTTACTAAAATAAGTTGCAAGCATCAATCAAGGTTTTTTTTTTTTTTCTCAACAACTGCCAAAAAAAAAATTTAAACATTATGTATTCATTAGTTGGTTTATTTACAAGAATAATGTTTAATACATTTGTTGTCAGTTCTCAAAAAAAGGAACTGTATAAATCCAGTTTCATAAAATTCTAAAAATAGTTTTTTAAAATAATCAAAATTAACAAGGGAGTATAAATTAATAGTAAAATCAAGAAAAACTGTCTTTTTGATACCATGTGTGGCTTTTTTTTTTGTGGGGTGGGTATTGTGGTTACATTTGTTAAACTTTGCCAAAATTTTCCTTTTAGATACCAATCAACATGAAATTAACTACTCACTTTTTCCATATGGAATGAGTTATTATTGACATTGTATTTTATTAAGTTTGACTTAGCATTTTTTTTAATTCTGTTTTCTTCAAACCTTTTTATAACTCTAAACAAAGAAACAAAAATATGACAGATGTAAATCTCAAAAATATTAGCTTCTCTTCTAGTTAATGATTCTTACAAACTAGCATCCTCATCTTTTTTGGTTTTATTACATTTCAAGTCCTCATTAACCTTTAGGGAATTTTTAATGGAATCCTTTATTTCATCTTGAAGTGTGGAGTCTTTTGTTCTCATTCCTTAGCTTCTGTCATGTATAATATCCTTAAAAACTTTTTTTTCTTTTCTTTTTTTCATACACTGTTTCTCCACTGAATCTGTGTAATCCCATTCTTCCTAACCCAGGGTTCGAGCTTACAACTTCAGGGAATGAGACAAAATTAGCAATGGCAGCAGATGGAGATGAAGCATTTAACTTTTAACAATAAAAATTTGGAAAGAAAGTTTTTGTTAAGGCATTTAGCAGATAAAATAGTCTAATTTATTATTGTTAAAGCTGATGTAAATTGTTATGTACAGTGGCAACAAAACACATTTGAACACTTGTCACCTCCTTGATCTAAGACTTGACCACAGCAACACTTCAATGTAGACAATGATATTGACCTTCATTGACTTGCTAACTGATGATGTCCTGAACCACCAAGATGAACTTTGCCATCTTTACAATGTCTGATCATTTAGAATGTTTCTTTCACTTGACCATACATGACATGAGGCTCTTATTCTAGACTTTGAACAGAAAGGACCTGACCACTGGTGTCAGATTGAAAATTGCCATGTCAATGCTCTCAGTATTTGTAACAGTGTATAAATGATTTAAACTTTATAATTTTGTTGCTTGCTGGTAAAAGGTTTGTGTGTTTTTAATGCTGTTTGTGTTGATGGTAATATTTGTTACAACAAAACAAACACTAACAACTATTCTTTTTCATATGTGGTATGGTTGGCATTACCATTATTTGACTTTGTTCTTTTTTCCATGAAGGCATCTTAATGTATTGCTTGTGTTTAATTTAAATTGCAACTTTTCTGAGCTGAACTCTCTTTTTCTACTTTGGTGTTGAGAATTCCTTAATTAGCATTTCTTGAAACAGTCAATGTTGTCTAAAGTTTCAAGGAAGAATTTTTTTTTAAAATAGATACTTGCTTAAATAAGAGTTTGTATTCACACACACACACACACACATATATATATATTTGTATGCATTCTAACATTTTATGCAGGTTGTATTTTTTATCTTATTGACTGCATGGATTTAAACTCAATTTGGCCAAAAGTTTGCCGAAACTGATGTGTATAGATATCTCCAATAACATGTGGCTCACTGCATCACTCACTAAATGTCAACCATTTTTGTGATATTGTTTCATTGCTATTGTTCCAATTTTTATAACGTTTGGAACATAACATGTTTCAGCAATGATGACCAAAATTCCTAGCAAGAGGCCATCACGTCATATGAAGAAATTTGTGACAACTGGTCACATACAGTGCATGACTTGACAAAGGGAAGGTGTGGAAATCCAATTGAAAATTGAGATGTACATGTGCCCATTAAAGAATAGTAAATATTTATTTGAATCCATTGGAGCTCTAAATGTGTCTTAAAATATCATAATACTATGTGTCAAGCATTCAGGAATGTATGCTAAACTAATTGTTCAGCCTCTTTTGAAGTTGAATCACCTCATTAAACATGTCACTTGTGCCAAACCAGCTATGAAATTGGATTTCCAGGAAGGCTGTTCATGACCTGGTGTAGGGTGATATTGGATGACTCAGTTGATGAAATGGATGATGACTGAAGGCGGACCTAAGCCTGTTAGTTGAGGCATCAGCAAGCCATTGGAAGGATTATGTTTTGAGCAAGCATCATCAATAATGAGTTGGTTATTCCCTGGAAGAGGGATGATAGGTTTATGGTGTGGCCACCATAATCCCCAGATATAAACCTCCAAGAAATTTTAAAGCATTGTCAAGATGCATGTTTGAGAGCAGCAATCAGTTTGTATCCAAAAATGAACTTTGTGAAGCCATTACTCCTGAACAAATTTTTCAAATTATATTCTGTTGACATGATGCTGCTTCAAGTCATTAGCATGAATGAAAATTATCTTGTTATAATTGTTTGTCCCTCACTTTGTTAGTTCACATGACTCCACAAACCATCAGTTGTGCTGGAATCAGTATTATTACTGATCCCCTCCCCTTTATTGTAATGAAAGAGGTACTGCTGCAGGCAGATCTTTTCCCAAGACTAGGCATCTCTCAATAATATTTTTAGTTGTGCTCTGTCCGAAGACATGCACAATGAAAGCATAGTATCTACCCAAGGGCAGATACTATGCTTTGATCCCAGCCAAAAGGCCAAGAATCAAAAATCCTGTTACCATAAATAAAATAAAATCTGCTGAATTATTTTAAAATTATTAAGAGAAATGTTCATAAGACAGGTATTTGGCTAGAAAAAAAATAAGGAAAGATAGATGTGTTTAACACAAGCATTGAATTTAGAATAGCTTTCCTTGAAATATAAAGAAATTACAAAGTCCATTATATACTCAGGGGCTGCCAAAAATTCTCAACTTAATCAAAACAAGTCCAGATTAAAAAGTAAGATATATATATTTTTTCAAAAGCAACGAGGCCATAAATGGACTTTAAAAAGCCCATATATAAAGATCATTTATGGCCTCTTTACTTTTGACAAAATATATTCTTAAATCTCATTTCGTTTCTCTCTGGAGTTCACTAATATTTAAAGTATCATTTCTCTTTCCTATTTTAAATTTTCCTATACTAGTTTCTTCTTTTCTTATCTCTACTATGTACTCAAGTTAAATCAAATCTATATGCCACTGGCCCCTTTTTTTTTAACATTGTTTGGAACCATATTTTTTTTTTAAAGTTTTTTTTAAGTCCCAATTTCAAACATTTTGGTTAAATCACCTTGAATAGTTTTACATGAAAATGTTCAAACTTATTAATTTTCATACTCTGTAAATTTTTATTAGAATCTAATTCAAGAATTGTAATCTATGCATTAATTTCGAATATAAAGTATATTAGCACATTCTGACTATTCACAAACAAAAAGGTTCTAAACTAGAACATTTTTGTTCGTGAATAGTTGAAATGTCTTTATCAAAAAAGTTTCATTTACAATTATGTCTTATGTCATGACTAGATTTTCTATGTATATATCATTTTTTAAATTCTCCTTTATTTTCAATTTAGTCTAAGCATAAGACATAACATAAATGTTATTCTTTTTCTATGTGCTGTATCCCTTGTGGACTTTGTTGATTATGGCCCTTCACAACTTCTTATCCTTTGTACATCTTATCAATGTTTGACTTTTTATTATCCCTACTCCTTGTCCTGCCATCCATTTATACAAGTTCATTAGTTAGGTTACTCACTGTTTTTCTTTTATCTTCAATATATCCTGTGAGTGTCAAATTTTTCAAACATTCTTTTCTCATATGCCTCAGAAATTTCACCCCTCTCTTCATGATCTTATGTAGAATTGTCCTTTTTGTTTCAATTTTCTTTAAAACTTCCTTATTTCCTTACATGCTCTATCCATAGTATTTTTGGCATCTTTCTTCAGAACCACATTTCTTTTGTCTGAATGTTGTCCTTCATCTGTGAGGAAATTAGCCCACATTCACTGTCATATAGGAGGATTGATATTACATAGTAATTCAGCAATATTTTCTTTGTTTCTAACTGTTGTAACCTAGGAAATGGTTACTGAATAAGAATAACCAAAACAAAGGCTGGAAATGGAACAATAATATTTATAACAGGAATAACATACAAGATTCGCCAGTTGTGTGTAGTAAGTAATCAACTGATAGTGGTGAGCTAGAAGTAGATCTGTATTGGAAGACAACATACAGTATATACCACTGTATTTATAGGAATTGGGACATACCCATTATAGTCCATAGGTATGCTATAACACTGACAAAATTTTCTTGTTTATTAATACTTAGTTTAGTTTTGGAAGGCATCTTTGCTATTCCAATGTATCTTTAGATTTCAGTTACACATTTTCTCTTGTTTGTTAAAACACTTTTTAGTCATTTCTGTACTTGTTTGATTTTGACATCTCTAATTTGCAGTTTGCATCTTGGGTTTTTTTCTTGCTGATAAACATACATTCAGTCTTCTTGCAATTAATTTTAGTCCTATCTTCCTGCTTTCTTTTACTGCCTTGTCAAGGTGGTATTATAGTTTTCTTTGTGTTTTCAATCAAGTGCCATCTGTGTATCTTTTAAGATTGTGCCCACTGATAATAAATCCTGGGAGAATCTTCAACTCTCTTAGCATTGTCTTGCTGTAAAGGTTGAATAAATCTGGTGAGAAGACACATCATTGTCTTATGTTCCTTTCTATTGTTGTATATGTACATAATTCATTTTCTTTCTGTATGCAAGTTGTTTCCTTACATGATTATTTTAACATCCTTCCCAAACAAAACAACAGTTCAAAAAACCCTTGTTCTGTACCTTATCAAATGCTTTTCTTTCTTTTTTTTTTCAATTTTAACCAAACATTGATAAATATAATTTTCTTGTTTTGTTAAATAAAACAATCAGTTTTTATAATTAGATCCTAATATTTTTCACACTTCAAGATAAGTAATATAAATATCTAAATGTAAGTCTTTCAACATCTCTTTTTTTTTTTTTTTTTTTTTTTATTCAATTTACATTCACTCGTTCAAATAGAAGTGTTTATGTTTTTTTGGGTTTTTTTTTTTTTTTTAAATGTATATTTGCCAATATTTATTAAAAGTTCATCACTACTTGTAAGTTTTTTTTTTTTTTTTTTTTGTTTTAAGAAATTAGTTGCTTTTAGAATTTTAATAAAAATTTTGTATCCTCCCCAAAAAATCTAGCCAAAAATCAAACTAAAGTTCTATCATTCCTGAAACAATGGGACATCATTAATCTTGAAACCACTTACAGTTACACAGGTACATAATAGTGATTAGACTGAAGTAACATTTTTTTTTTTATACAGCTTATCAACCATTTGTTATTTAATACTAAAACATTTTTAATTGTAAGAATAAGTTTTTTCTTTTTTGAATGAATATTACATTTTTTTTCTTTTTTTTTATAATAACAATGTTTTTTCCTACTGTTTAACCTGTAACTGGAGCTTGAAGTATTAAGATATAAAGGTTTGCACTCTGCAAAACACCAAGCAAATAGCATAGTAACAAACCTTTCAAAAGATAGATAAGAATTACACAAATGATTAGTACTGCCTTTTACCCAGTGTATATGGAAAAGAAAAGTACTTCAAAACTTCAGTCTAATAATAATAATAATAATAATCTTACTTTTTGAAAAAGGAGTTATTAACGATTTTAGAGATTATCAACTATATGCAAATTCTCAAAAGTACTGGTAAACTAATGAAACCTAGCTAATAGGAATGTTTTAGTAATTGCTTGACAATAGACCCTTTGATAAAAAAACAATCAGTATGACAAACCATTGTTTTGCATTGGTCAAGACATTTGAATAGACTTTAACTTGCTATGGGAGCAGGATATTAACAAAAAACTATATAAAAGTTATTGAGAATACATAATGTAACAGGAGTGCAATAATTTAACTATACAATGACAGATTAAATAGAGATTAGAAAAATAGGGAGATGAGGTGTTATTCGAATTAAACTATTTACAGAAGTCCTTGAAAGTATCCTCTGGAAAATGAACTGGGGAAAAGGATAAGAGTAGGAGTAAACAGAGAATATTTAAATTATTTGCTGATGAAATTTTACTAATATCAAAATAATTGGATGATATGCAAGAAATACTAAATGACCTAAACAAAGAAAATAGGAATGTAGGTTTAAAAGTGAACAGAAATAAAAGTAATGTTCAATTGTAACATTCTGAAAAATATAAAATGGATGAAGAACTGGAAGAAGCCCATGATATATAATGTAAATATTCTCAGTGTATCTGTAGGAGAGACAATATATATAACCATTCAAACAGGTTTAGTTAAATAATTTAGACATTATGTCTTTATTTTTGTTTTAATCCTTTCAAGTGCATGAATTAATTTCTTGGTAGCTGTAGAAAATTGGTTAAGAAAAATACCAAAATTTTCTTTCAAATAATTTTTATTTTCCCCAAGTACTTTCAGTAAATGCGACTATGAAAATGAATGCAACACATGTGCAGAACCTAGAAACTAACAAAATCACTTGAAAATGAAATTAAAAAAAAAAAAAATTTATAAACATACAAAGATCAATGGAAAAAGCATTGCAAAGGATAACTCTGAGATAGAAAATGGTCAGTATGGATTAGAACACACCCTAATTAGAAAGATCATCCTCAGTCACTTGATTGCTTCAATCATTGGGGGGCCTGAAGGTAAACTCTGTTGGTAGTGACTCTCAGGAGTTCTGGCATTACCATGTTTGTCCACACTGATGTTGTCTGACCAGCCCAAGTGTTGCCATCCCCACCTGTGTCTACCTTCAACAGTGCCTTGCAAGATGGTCTTACAGAGGCTGTCATGCCATGTGATGGGCCAAACCATGATATCTTCTGATGCTTAATAGTGGCAAGAAGAGATTCCTGTTAGTACACAAGACATTTGACCTTGCTCTATACATAGTCATTTGTTTAGTGCTACCAGTAGGAGATGCAGAGAAACTTTCTCAAGAATTTATTTTCAAATTCCTGGATCCTTTTTCATGTCACAGCCAAGTGTCCAAGTCTCACACCCGTAGAGAAAGATTGATATGACCTGTGATTTGTAGAGCTTGAACTTGGTCTGGAAGGCTGATGTTGCTCTTCCATATCCTTTCCAGTCTGGTCATCACAGTTGTGGTGACCTATATGTGGATTTCTGTGTTGCAAGTACCATATTTTGACAGGGTTTCTCCCAAGTTTTTGAAGCTGGACAGTTCCTCCAGTGGTTTGCCATCCATGGTGATACTGACATTGATGTTGCTTGTGTTATTCATCATTACTTTAGATTTCTGTGTTGAGTTCCATTCTATATGCACAGACCCTTTCAATGAGTTTGCTGGTCAGGTCTTGCAGCTCAATGTTACTGCCCACCATAAGGTCAATATTATCTGTGAAACAGTTTGCAGACAGGTCTACCACTGATAGAAATGTTGTGGCCATAGATAGTTTCCTATAAAATTCTCTCTAGAAAAAGGTTGGAGAGAGTAGGTAACCCCTGACTGATTCCAATAGTTGTCTGGAAGAAAACTCCCACTTGGTTGCCCAAGAGAATTGTTCTGATGACATGGTCATAGAAGGCCTGGATAACTTAGATGAGCTCTTCTATGTTGAATTGTTTGAGGCTGTGTCAAAGGCCATTCATGCCATACCCGATCAAATGCTTCCTTGATATCAATAGAATTGTGGAATAGGTTCATCTGGTTTTACACATGTTTCTTGATTAGGACTTTACAGTTGAAGATTTGTTCCATTGTGTTCTGTTCTGGCTCTAAAACCTGCTTGCTCTTCTTACAATAGTTCTTCAGCCTTGGATTTCAGTTGGTTGAGGATAATACAGCTCATGACCTTGCTGACCAGGCTCATTGTTCTATAATACTGGCATTGCTTGAGATTATACTTTTTTTGGTAGGGGTATCATCAGTGACTGGGTTCACTCCTTTGACCACTTCTTCTGTTCCCAAATCTACTGGCATCGAACTATTGGGGCCTTGACAGCTTCTTCTCCATTTTTCGCTAGTTCAAAAGGTACATTGTCCACTCTAGGTGATTTGCTAGGTTTCAGGCTCCTTACTATTGCTTCTACCACCTCCTCCTCCAGTATTGGTGGACTGTCCTTGCCTTCTGTTGGGTAATGATTGGCTTGCAGTCATCTTTATCTATGACAGCTACTCTTTGCTGGCTGGTCTTGGTGAGGGATTTGAGGGTATTGTCAGTCTTACTTTCACCTGATTTTATGACCTTCTCAATGGTGCTGCACTGCACCTCTGTCCACCCCTCTTTGGATGCATTTCTGTCCACCCCTCTTTGGATTTCTTTTGATGTTGAATGTGTAAATGTCTACCTCACTATCAAGAGGGCTGCAAACTTGCTGCCAACATAGGCCTGATAAACGTCTGCAACTTCAGGATCCTTTTGGTTCTTAAGATCAAAGAGGATGCAGAACAACAACAAATTTTCAACTTTGGCTTGAAGGTTGTCATTGCAAGAACATGATCACTGCTGATGTCTGCATCTGGAAATGTTCTTGGTTTTTTGCCTTGTTGATGCTGGACTTGAATCTTTGCTGAACCAGAATGAAGTTAATCTGGTTGTGGACTTGCTTGTTAGGTGAGTGTCAGGTTGTGGTTCAAGACAGCTTATGGGGGTGTAGGGTGTTTGCCAAGGTGAGGTGGTGGCTTCTGGCAAATTCAAGTTGTCTGAGGCCCTTGTTGTTGGGCTCCCCGATGCCAAATTTCCCAAACATTCCTGCCCAGTTCTCGTATATCCTGGGCCTACTTTGGTATACCAATCTCCTTGTACAATGATGTTTTTCTCGTGGATGTCCATAAATTCATAAAACTTCCTAGTCATAGTTGTCTGATGTTGGAGCATAAACCTGGAAGTTGGTCATGTTGTGCAGTTCGGCTGATAAATGGATGGAGATGTTTCTGCTGGAGATGGGAGTACACCCGATGACACCCTGAAATATCTTTCCTGACAATAAATATCACCTCCATACCGATATTGCTTCTCCTCTCCAGAGAATCAGATCTGGTGTCCATCCTCTGTTGATTTTTCACCAATGCCAGTCCATCTGATCTTGGATAGTCCAATGATGTACCAGTGATAGCATCTTGGTTTGTGAGTTTTTTTTGTTTTGTTTTTTTTTAATAATTCCACATTCATAGAGGGTGCAAACATTCCACATTCTGATGGTTTTACTCTGTTGGTATCTTGGTGCTTGTTGCTACACTTGCCCACTTGTCACACCCACCCTGGAGTGAGTTGATGGTACACATGGTCATTTTTGATCAAGGTCTTGACTGATCTGACATGGCATTGATTTGATTCTTTTTCCTCATGATCCTTTCAGATAGCTTGGTGACATCCATCTTCCTTCCAAACTATTGACTGATAACCAAAGACCACAGAATATGGTGTGGGTTGCTCTCGATTCCAACACTAGGCTGTTAAGTTCATTTGAAGACGCCTCCACCCTGGCCATTGCTATGCAGCTTTTCCACCCAGTAGTGCAGTGTAAACACTACCCCCCCCACCACCACCACATGTTTTAGCCTGTCTACTAAAGCAATTGCCTGAAGTGTGGTGCATGGAACCAGCATATAAATATCTCAAATTCAAACAAAACTAGATAAATAATCATTCATTAATAAATAATGTAACAAAATAATTGAATAAATAATTACATATTATTATTATAATATTGTTTAGTGATATAAAAATTGAATAAATCAAGTTAAAATACAATAAAAAGGTCATATTAAAGCTTAGAAAGTATACGTTAGAAATGAGGTGTTAGACACATCTCTTCTAAAAGTGAAAATCTTTTCTTTTTTTCTTGTTTGTATAAAAACAAATATTAAATTATAAGAAAGTAAATAAGTTACTATTCATATGTTAAATTTAAAGTCAGCTGATAAATGTTATAATGAAATGACTCAATAAGTAATTAAATATTTATGTCAACTAATACAGTAAGTAAACAATAATGAGAATATTAAATAGATAATATATATATAATGCAAAATATCCAATTGTATAAATTCTATACATAATTAATAAGATTAATAATAAAATAATAATAATAAAATTAAGTAATCATCACTTTCCTTCAGGGTTGTTGATTGTAATTTTTATTTAAATCTTTTTTTCATTTTTGCACATAAAGCAGAAGAAAGAGCAAAGTTGATAGAAATAACTTGAGATATTAATAAGGACAAGTGGATAATTTAGGTTTGCCAAATTGACAATTTTTAGTTAAAAAAAAAAACTACATTGAACTTTTTTTTTTTTTTTTTTTTAAGCTATTGGGTGCATCTACATTCAACTTGGTCTTGTTTTTTTTTTTTTTTTTTTTTTTTTTTTTTTTTTTGTTCCAGATAAGGTCATACAACTATTTTATTCTTACAGCATTTTAAAATAAGATTAACATGATGATCATCAGCTATGTATGATTGATTTGTACATAAATAATCTTGTAATTTTTTATGAGTAGTTTGCTTGCAACACTGCCTGCCAGTATTTTATTTTTTTTAAACTAAGATATTTTTTTTTTTTTTTTTTTAATTAAATCTACCCACCATGAAAAAGTCCCCATCAAAGCATAATTTCCTTATATACTTTCCAGTACAATTTTATTTATTTATTTTTTGTTCTATTTTTAACATGTGGCCTAACTTCCAACCAGGACAACCTTGGCTAAATTATTCCAAAATAAAATTTTAAAATTTATCCAGGAGATATATAATTGAAAAATTGTTCTGATGTCCAATTTTCTTATTTGTGGTAGTTTCCCAAATGTAGGAAAAAAGGGGGAAAAAAAACTGATGTTTTTGCAGGTTCTTTCTAGTTTCTAATTCGTGTTTACTAAATAATGTTTTAATTAATGTCACAATAAACAATATATATATTGAGCAATTGATTTTGAAAATACAATTCTTTAACATCTTTTTAAAAGATGATAATTTAAATTTAATAAGTTTCTTATACAATCATTTTATTTATTTTTATTTTATAATTGTTATATTGGAACACACCTATTCTATAGTTAATAGACTCTCCCACCTATAATAAGTAGTAGTAGTAATAGTAACGAGACAGTCGCGGAGTTGGTCAGTCAGTCGATGTCGGACGACCGTTAGTTGGATACTAAAAGTATCAGCGACCACCACTCGATTTCTCTGCGTCATTACCTATTATATCAAGTTCCTAACGTTTTGTACATCGAACCTATTTTAGGACCGACTTAGTACAAATTCAAGTCTCCACTGTGAAACTACTCTGCAACAATAATGTACAATAACATCTTGCAAACAAAAAAAGCAGACATAGATAATTTATTTTAATAAGACTTTAATCATTTTCAAAATGTTTTTGACTTTTTAGTTTAATGTTAATAGATTTTAAGAATGACTATTTTTCAATTCTGATAAATTAGAATAACACATACACCATTGCTAAAGCAGTGGATATTTGGAAAGAATTGTTCAAGAATTTTGAAAAAGCTCCTAAACGCCCCCAAAAAAGTGATAGAAATGGTGAGGGGAAAAAAAACTCGTACAACCAAAGGCCACCTTCTTGCCAACATGGTTCATTCTCTTCAAAGAAAATCATTAAGCAAGAAGGAAGTTAATATTGCAATGGAATATGCTTGTGAGAAATATCCCATATTCCTATTATTATGAAGTTGCAAGCGTTCCTTCCAGGCACTTAAATATGCAGACTCCATAAGCAAGACAGTCTTTTCTATTGAATTACGTGATATAGTTTTTGCAGTTATGCAACTTGTGTCGGCAATGGCCTCATCTGGTGTTGAACAAGTTCTTTCACCCTATGGACTGGTGCATTCCAAACAGTAAATAAAGAAGTAAAACTGGTATTTCTATTTAAATCCATGAATACAAACACTGCTCATAGTGAATTTTAAAATTTGTTAATAATTAAAATTTTATTTTGTATAAAAATAAAATTATTCAGTTGATTAGTAAATGATTCAATATGTTTAACACTTTTTTTCATGAAAACAAAAAATTGTTTTATTTCTAAATATTGATTTAAATCAAACACCACTGCTTTCCTCTAGGGTTTTCTTTACAGTCCATTTTTCCCCCTTCAAGGGGAAATAGAAAATGTCTGTTTACTTTGGATATATCATCAGCCTTTGCTCATTGACTGCAGGACAAAAATCTTTTCAAAATCCTTCCATATAGCTGGAAAGATTTTGAAAAGACTTTTGTCTGTGCAGTTGAGGAGCAAAGGCTGATGATATATCAAGTGCATGCATGTTATGGTCAATCAATACATCCATAGCCTGACATATAGTGATTAGCTGAATTTTAATATGAAATAATGTTTCATCTGTGATTAATGTTTGATCTGTGATTAATGTTTACCACTGAATTAAATGCATTGAAAAGGAGATCATGTTGAAAAATGAATATTTGTTGTGTAAAATAAATACAAATTGAATCATCTTCATACATTTTACCTCTAATTTTCTAATGTCCACTTTAAGCCTAAGTTGCATTACATTGCTGATTTCATGTGATCACTAGAATGGGTTAGGCTCTTTGAAATTTTAGCTATTCCCTTATTGGTTAGGAAAAAAGAACTTTTTAGTCATACCCTGTTATCTTAATTTTTTTCTCTTCTTTCCTTCAACAAACATGGTTTATCTACTCCTTTATTATCTACTGTGACTAGAAATAATCATCTTTTTTTTTCATAATATTATTACTGGAGATTAAGTGTGTGTGTGTGTGTGTGTGTAATATATATATATATATATATATATATATTCACTTTTATATTTACACACGCTCTATCTCTATATATTGAGCACTTTATCCCATAAATATAGCACATTTTAAGACTATATTTCTTCATATATATATATATATATATATATAATTTATTTTTTAAATAAAAGTTAATGGTAGTTGTAGGGGGGGGGGTCCATTTACAATGTAAATTCCCCCCACTACAGAAAACAAAACAAAATTTGAAAAAGAAAAAATTTTAATTCATAAACTGAAGTGCTTAATCAATATGAAAAGAAAACGCTCCATATTACAAATAGGGGGGTCCACTTTCATTTGAATTGATTAATCTATAGCAGTGTGTATATATATATATATATATATATATATATATATATATATATATATATATATATTTTAAAAAAAAAAGTTTTTGAGAAAAAAATCATTTCTGGTTTGAAAAACCATTGCCTGCATCTTTTATCCTCACAACACCCAAGAAATGTGGCCTTGAATTTTAAATATTAAAATTAAATCTTATTAATAATCATAGTTTCATAATGTAGACATGATTGAATGAAATCCTTCACAAACTTCTTAAAAGGAACATATCTGTGTATATGGACAAAGGAAAGAAAACAAAAACTTGGACTAAAAATCAGCTGCATATTAAAAAAAAATGAAAAGGAAAGTCTATTCCTGCTGCTCACTAGAATCTTAACTTGTTTAGCTTTAACCATTATCTTCCCTATATATCTGTATAAGCTGTACCTTTTATATATCTGTATAAGCTGTACCTTTTATATATCTGTATAAGCTGTACCTTTTATATATCTGTATAAGCTGTACCTTTTATATATCTGTATAAGCTGTACCTTTTATATATCTGTATAAGCTGTACCTTTTACTCTGTAATCCTTTAGCTTGAGTGGCTCCCGAGCCTTGTACAGAATGAACACCACTGTTTAAAAAAAAAACAAAACAAAATAGCATCCATGTCTCTTTTATAAGATTAATTTCCCTTCAAGTAATTTTATTAAGATAAGAACTATGCCATAGATTTTACTACACCAAATACTTTCTCTTTTCATTCTCTAAGGCATTAAAAAAAATGTATGAGACTCTGACAATTTTAAACTTAAATTTCTGGTGAGATCTTACCAGCTGCTTGTGAAAGTACATTAAATCTTTTAGATAAAGTGGCATAGTACTTACCTCTATGCACATAATTCTATACTTTAGTAGATCCTATCCAGATTACTTGTATTAACACAATGTAAAAATGCTATGCAAATAGTTGTTATACTGTAGGTGTAAACAATAAGTATTGTTGAGATATTGACACCCAAAAATCTAAACTTATATAAAGTAAATTTCATTGTCAAAATTTTTGTAACATTAGAGAAAATTCTGTTCTAAAATGAATTGTAAACATATTTGTGAAAAGTAATAATCTGCATGAAAAAAAAAACAAATCCAATTTAAAAAATCTATGAAAAATTTAAATAATTATTAGATTTTAAGCTAGTGCTTAAAGGCTAAAAAAAAAAATAGAATTAGGATGTTTAGTAATGACTAAATAAATGTGATGACCATGCTGGAGAGAGACTAAGAAATAAAATAGCAGCTTGGTATACCTATCACTTCATTCATTGTGGATTCTATGTACTGCTTAGTATGTGGCAAAGTTAAGTTTTACTTTTTGCAATTTTTTTTCTCTCTCTCAATGTTTTTGATCTACACTTGATTAATCAGCGGATGCAAAACTTGCAGATATGAAAGGCCGACTGTAATCTAATATTCTTTAAAAACATCATCCTTCACTACTACTACTACTACTACTACTACTACTTAGGATAGCAATGTAATAAACTGCTTCTTACTTTTTCGTAGGCCAGTGAAATTACAACTCAATGTCTTCAATTTTTAATTGTGAAGCTCTCATTGGTGGTGGTGGTGGGGGGGTTATAGAATGAAAAGTTAAAAATGAAAGGAGGGTTTTTTTGTTTTTTTTTAATTCATCATCTGACCTCCATATGGCCAGCAGGACTCTAGTGAAATCTGACTCTTACTTTTTATTTTATTTTATTTATTTATTTTTTTATATTTTGATGCCAACTTGGCACTGTTCAATTTTGACTGCTCTGACAGTCACTGGCTTCATTGGTCAAATGTTGAATTCCCCCAACCAATTAGCTGATATCATTAACTATTTTTTCTCATATATTACTTGGATTAATTACTCACAGATTTTTATCTGTGTGTGTGTGTATATATATATATATATATATATATATATATATATATATATATATATATATATATTTTTTTTTTTTTCTTGTCAAAACATACTAAATCACACATGTACTTAAATTCATGTGACTTTGATCACACCTTGATATACTGGACTAACAGTTATGTACTACAGTAAGGTGAAGCCAAATATGTTTGACATAATGGTTAACTTGGTGTACAATATCAATTAAAGGTAAAAACATAATGCTCAGGAATTTCAAGAACAGGGAACTGCTTTTAATCATATCTTCTGTGTAAAAATATGCATACTAGTGGAATTTCAAATTTATCGTGAACCACTAAAACAAATTTATTGTAAAGATTAACTCTTAAGTTTAATTTAGCATGTATTTAGTTGTGGCAGTCATAACAGGAATCTTTTTTTCTTTTTTACTTGCATTAGAAAAAAAAAATCAAAATATATTTATCAACAGGGTAGAATAATAAATTATGATTTATGTTTCGTGAATAATTCTCTGTAAAATAATTGTATAAATTTAAAATTTTAATAGATTAAATGATTAATTTCATTACTAGTAATAGGCTAGATGTATGCATTTGCATAGACTATTTGATCATTGTGATAAAGTGAAAAAGAACGATAGCTATCTAATAACTTAAATCACAAGGCAAACTAGGTTCTCATGCTTTGAGTTGCAATCAGTTTATGTTAATTATTGAGAACACTATTTTTTTTTTTTTTTTTTTTTTTAAACACTTTCAGTTATTATTACATTCATCTAATTTATAGGCAGAAAATATAACCATACAATTTAAACAGATTAGAGAGATTGAATGATTGAACTATTTAAAAGCTGATCTGATACACAGGAAGAAGCAATAAGACAAGGAAATTCTAAATTTTTTTTTTTTAAAGGTTAAATATATAGTGAGGTTTACCATGTACAAGGCCCAGTAAGAGGCAATCAATTTATGCAGATAGGAGGTGAAGATAACGCTCAACACTAGACTTGAACAGATTAAGCTTGTAGTGATTGGGGGCAACATTTTCTAGGGAGTCAGTTCCACAGAGCAGTGGTTCACAAGAAGAAACTCTTCAAGATGAACTTACTTTTCACCAATGGAATCTGGAGGGAATGAGGGTGGCTTGCTATGATGTGAGTGGCATGACAGGTCCTGGCTGTGAAGGTTAGAATTGGTGGAACAAAGAAATACAGTTTGGTTGTAAATAGCGATAGAGTAATGAGAGGCTTACCACATCCCATCTGTGAGAGAAATTGGAGGGTGGAAAGTAATTTGTTATGACTAGGAGATGCTTTTTGAACTCTATTGATAGTGGAAAGTGAGGACTGGAAAGCACCTGCCCAAATAACAGTCGTACTCCACTTTAGGCCTGATCTGGCTCTTGTAAAGGTAGCAGATAGCATGAGGAGTCAGGTACTTACTGGAGCAGTACAGGGAAATGACCATTTTATCTGCATCTTTAACAGTGGATCATATATAAGAGTTCCACTTGAGGTCAGGAGTTAGTTTAAAGCCTAATAGTCTCTCTGGGGGGGGGGCATTCATTCATCATGCCTGGTGGTAGTTTGGAGTTTGATCAGTAATGATGGAGTGTAACTAGTGTGTAACCAGCCAGTTTTTTACCTCTATTGACAAGTTAGAGCTAGAAATTTATATAAATTATTAGGTTTATTTATATCATGACCATTCAAAATTTGTTTACAACAAAACAATTTCTAGAGAAGGAAAACTCTGAATTCAAAACTTTGTAAATAATAGAGCAGACTGGGCTTTTTATCCTTGGTATGGCAACCAATCTAAGAGAACTCCTCTGAAGTCAAATTCATTCTGAAGAGGAATCAACTCCATCAGGTTATTTTGCCCTAGACACACCCACTACTGCTAAAGTTGCAATATATTTATTGCCCTAACAAACTTAATAGGTTATGGAACTTGACCTAATGAACATGACCTTATAACATGTAACTCCTCCCTTCACATAGTTTATGAGGTACTAGTCATTATATCAGAATATCTAAGCACATTCCATGGCTGTCCATTAGTTTCTTGGGTGTATCTACTGGGAATTTAGTCAGTTTTGAAACATGCCCAATACATGCTTAGTAGTTTAAATCTAGTGATCTCAAGTGATGTACCTGGAAGTGAGGTGAGTTTTATTTAAACAAGATTCATGTTACACACACACAGAGTAGGGTGGGGTGTTGAATTATCTTGCTCGACCAAAATATCAGCACCAGGAAATGTGAGCATAGAGAGATACAAATGTTCTGCAATAATATTTTTGTATGTTGCACATGTCAATGCTCCTGATCCTTGCAAACACCAATATAATACGCCTTGCACAATTACAGAGCCACTGCTAGCTTTCACAACAAACACCTTGACAGGCTGGATCTATAGCTTGAAACAGGACTCTTCTGATCAGGCAACATAAGT